>JANSTS010004810.1:0-15855 GCA_026546915.1 Sylvicola fuscatus | reverse complement strand
GGGGATGGTAACTCAACATCCGGCAGAATTAACAGCTATAATTCAGTTAACTTTTTATGTTTGACGAAACATTAAACAAAGGCAGAAGCTCTTTCGCTTTATGCTACTAGAATCTCCCCCCCCATTTGCCAACTTCTATTTACAACAGTTAATAACTTCTCAGGTACTCCACATCAAATTAATTGAAACTCCTGCATCGCATTACAGATCTACAGAATTCACAGGAATTCCGGCGAACATTCGGCCAAAAAAAAAAAAAAAAAATTCAGTTTCACCCACTTTTCACAAAAAAGATAGACTTCTTCAGATGATAATGATGCAAACCACTTCTTCGGACTTCACTTCAGTTTTCTATTTTTTAACGTATTATTGTCACCCGTTTTTTTTATGATTTCACGACTTGTTTGCGCTGAATTTAACGACGAAAAAATGTTTTTTTTTTTTTTTTTCAAAAAAAAAATTTATGGTAGCAAAAACGGATTACTTCTTGTGAGAAAAGCCGCACAATTTGGGTATTTAACGGGCGAAACGGAAGCGCACAAACAATCCACAACGTGGAGAACGTCGAACTGAAAAGCTGGCAGCCAGCACTAGGCCGAATTGCTTCCGAGTTTCCAACGGAACACCAGCCACTATCTAGCTACCAATACAACCAGCCGCATCACTACCACCACTACCGCCATGTATATGGACTGGCTTCCGCATGCGCATCAGCCTCGAGTGGCAGGCGTTAGCTGGCGACTACTCGACACCAATATCATGCCGTGCCAGCGAAGAAGCGGAACCGCGTCTGTACGAATACTGAATACACGCTTAACATCTTCCATGGCTGTAAGAGTCCCTCCTGCCACCAAATTCTTGTGTGGACTGCTTTTGAATGGTTTGCCGTAAGATGGAGCAGCGTTGAGGTTGGTGTCCTAGATAGATACTTTAGATACTTACAACAAAGTATTTTTGCTGATTGAAAATTGAAATTTGTTTTTTAAAAATATTGTAAACAAATAAATAAAAATGAATAAGGTAAAGTTACGTTAATTTCTTAAGAAAATTTTTAAGATAAATTCCTCACATGTTTTAAGTCACCCTTTACTATTCAGTTATTGAAAATTCAATCCAAATTTCGATCTTGACTCATTAACTTTCTTTTCGAAAGCGGTTTTGATTATGAATAAGATGAAAAACTCAATTGGGAAAGCTTTTCTTATCTTAAATTTAGAAATTGATAAAAAACAATTGCATAGAATTCTCTCGAACAGAAAATTCCCTAAAATGAAATCTTGATCTTAAAGGCTTTTGAAAGAAAGATGGTAAATGAAAAGCAGATGTGAAAGTGCCTGAGTTTCTTCAAGGTAAGAATAAGATAAAAGTCACCTGAATCGATAAGGAACAATTATACCGACGTTTTATTGTAACATTTTCTTTCCGCTTTCCATAACTTTGGTGGCCACCTGTAACGTCTTTTGTAAGTGCACTATCAAAGAAAACTGTAGTTTTCATTTCGCTATTCTTAAGCGCTTCGATGTTTCTTTTGTTTTGCAATTATTGGTAAAACAGAAAAAGGTTCCACATCGTAATAGGATTTCCCAGCTCAACTTCACAGTGGCCAGAGCTTCTTATGGACATTTCCAGTATTGACTTTACAATAAAGTGCACTCCATTGGCATCTTACTTCGCGTCGCGTCGCGTCACTTGAATACGTTTCCGACTATTCATCTCAACAACTTAATGATTCGTTGGTAATAAAGAAGAAGAATGATTGATGTAAAAAGTTACCCAGTGAACTTTCACGTATTAATTAAAGCCCTGCAAACTTTAAGAAAAGTAAAAAATCTTATACGTTTTCTGTTTTGTATGGTAGAAAAAATAATTAAAAATAATTAAAGGAGCTTTAATAATAATCTCTTGAATAAAATCATCTGCACCACAAAGCTTTCAACTGCTTTCGTTGATGAGCCATAAAAGCGTTTTACTACTGCAGATTAAATGTTGCAAATGCATTTAATATTGAGCTTAATGAGCTTACAGCAAACAACATTTTGCATCAATTGAAGCCGTTTTGTGCTTACCACCAACGCACACAAAACAAAAAGGACCTGCCACTCCTTCCGTTGAAAGCCATTCAGTCGCGTCCTTTTATGGTTGCAGATCAGTCACTGCAAGGGCTGGCGCTGTTTTGAGTGAATGTCCTCGTACTTCGACCCCACCCACGTGTGTCCTGTCGCTACGAACCTGTTTCCTGTCCGCTCTCACATCGCTGTGGATGGATGATGGTTTTGTTGTTGTTGTTGTGAAAACGCTGAAATGCGCTCAAAAGCTTTCGTTTGGACTTTTGTTGGTCCTTTTGTGTTATTAACTGATTGACTTGAAAAGTTTTGCGTTCCGTGAGTGGTGGTAACTGTATGAATCAAATGTGCGGTGGTAACTAAGGACAACAAGGACTGCAATCTAGAAATGGTCTCTAACATTGAGAACACTTTGTTTCCCCCAGGCGACCATTGAGTCCAGGATAACAATATACTCAAACATTCTTGATATTCGATATTTTAAATCCTTGTCACAGGTGAGTAGCTTCAAGGATGAAAAATCTATAATTTACCTGGAAATACAATACTTACAAAAAAAGTGCAAAGTCCAAAAAAGCAGGTGATTTCTCATTGTAATTGTTTGTATATTAATGTATATTTATTTCAAAATATGTATTTGGAAAATTTTTTATGTTTCATTTAAATCATATATATTACACATTAAAATTATGCTCAAATAGAATTATTGTTACAATTGTTTTTTTTTTCTTTTCTTAAATCATATTACAGACAATATTTAATTCATGTATCCAATTAGTATGGCGCTTTGTGAGCGCCTTGTCGTGTAAGGATATGCTTAATGCTTACTCATGCGGCATAGTCTCGTAAAGGATTACAGATATAGTAGATAAATATAATTAGAACAAGAACTGCGCACAGTCGATTGAATTGAATGGATAATTAGTGAAATAAAGGTGCAGAGCTGATGGCAAGGATGGTGCAATCAGTCTGCAAATTGTGGGTGCAAGGATGAGACGATGAAATGTGCACTCAGACCAAGTTTACATGCTTATCAACTAGAGAAGAAAAACATCGTCGATGAAGGATATACATTGCCATGGGCCAATTTGAAATTGCCCGATTGAAATTAATGTAAATAACATAAATCTATGGTAATCAGTTATGTTTTTTAAGTCCAAACATTAAATCCTAACATTTTAAACATAATGAGCCAATGATCAGTTGACGAACACAATTTTTGCAGTGGAAACAAAATACAATACTAACGTTTTGAATGTCCTTTAGTTAACGGGAAAACTTAATTTGCGCTAAACAAAATTATGGCAACCGGCGGGACAGGGTTGCCATGTACCGATTCAGACTTGCCAGTTAACCGTAATTAATTTGCTTTCATTATAGCAAACAAATACTTTAACAGTTAAATAAGATATAAGATATGTCGAATTGTTTTCAAATTAAGAGCATCGAATTTTTCTTGTAATTTTTAATTAAGATATGGTACCAAACTGATATGGCTAAAATGTATTTATCTTATAATCTAGTTTAACGTCGTAAAATCATCACATTCACATCAAATATTTTATTTGAATTACTTCATGGCATGTTTTTGCTATAATTTCAAATGTTTCTGTTATGTTTTGTTGATTATTAATTTCCCGTATAATTTTTTACACACACGAAACTTATGTATTTTCCGTTAGTTTATGTTAGAGTAAGAATTGAACAAAAACAAAAAAAAATACTTAGAGATAAAAGTAATCGAATCACAAAAAGTTAACACAAAAATGTCGTGCCATCTTTTTTTTTTTTTTCACTACCGCAATCACGTTTGAAATGATTGTATCACACTTAAACATTTTTATTTATGTTTCTCGCAAAAAAATCCACATTCGTGCAATGTTCCATAAATTCATAATAATTTCAATGAAACTGTTTTTCTTAATTAAAAGTATTTTGTTTTATGGTTGAATTGGCATGGTATTGAATATTCAGTAGACTAAATGTATTAGAGCTTTGCCAACCAATAAAAGCATGTCATTATAGTCAGTAGTCGCTGACTTTTAGAATTATGTTACTAACTTTATGTACAAGTCAAATTTAAAATTAAATTAACTAAAGCACTTTAAGTGCTGATTAAAAAATTGTTTGATATTTGATTTTTGTTATGGTAAATCGTAGTTTCTTTGATTGTTAAACGATTATTAGATTGGTGAATATATGACAATTGAGGGATTATTCATAGAGCTTTTGGTTAGGATGAATAAATACAAGGAGAAATAAATACATAACCTACAAAGAATATGCAATCCTTGTGAAAGGAAATTTGTTTACCCATTTCCTTTTGTGTCCAATTTTATGGCGGTTTTGAACCTGCTTTCATACTTTTGTAGCAGCTTTTAAGATTGTAGCAAATTGTTTCAAGGTTGTCTAACATTTTATTACAAAAAATAAAAATAAAAACAATACCGTTCACTTGAACCGGTTCCGGTTTAATAATTTTTTTTTTTTGTCATTCTCATCCACAATCAATAACTTATTTTCTGAAGTCTTATTCAAAAATGCGTCGACCAAGGATTCACGGCGATTCTTCATAGAATCGTTGAGCTTTTAAGCTCGGCCACGCCAAAGAAATTAAAAAAAAAACAAAACCTAAATAAATGTATTTTGCATTGAAATTCAATTTGTTAATATATTTTTATCTTTTCCTATCTACTTATTAAGTACAAAGATGTTGGTTTCTGCAAACGATGAAATGTCAATAATTCTCCGTCTTCTCACACTTTAAGACGTTTAAGGTTCACAAACAAACAAACAAAAAAAAAAGTCCTTTCATAAAACAACTAAACGAGAGAATATAGAAACAAAATAAACCGAATCCTCTTCGGTAATCCTTATCCAATATAAAATAGCACCCATACGTGTATGTATGTGAAAATATACATGAGATGATTATTAAACGCAGTAAAAAGAGAGCGCCAAACGGTGTGACAAGGACACAAACTACAAACCGAAACTTTCAAAATGTGACTTTTCGTCCTTTTCGTGAAATTTCTACCTTTCCCGTTCGATATCTTGATTTATGGCGCTGCTGAGAGTGTCATTTTATAACATGTAATGGAATATGTACTTAAGATATGTGTCTAATATGTATGCATATGTTTTTGTATCATTATTTTTGTTTGTTTTTTTTTGTTTTTGTTTTTTTAGTTTGTCTGATCAATTATGTATCTTAACAGAATGTATAGGTAAAGGTCTGGATATTTATATATTTTACATGCATTTATGTAGTGTTGACTTACACAATAATTTCACGCAATTTCACAAGATTCGTGTTATTGTATTTTTTGTCGAGCAGGGTGGCTGGCTCGTTCTTCTTGGTTTGCGTGTGCCATGTCAGGATCTGAAAGGATAGTGTTTTGTTTTTTGTTTGTTTACAATTGAACTAGCATATCGCAAAAGGGAGTTACGGCCAATTTGGTGTCAGAGTGTGTCAAAACGGCGACTGGTTACTTACCTCTGTACAGCCAGACGCCAGCAGCTCGATGTCCGTCAAATTGAAGGGCGCCAAACTTTGCAGGAAGCCGTTCTCCTCGTAGCCCGGCTTGTACGGCATCTCAGCCCTCGGCCGACTCAGCAGGAACTGGACGCTCACCGCAAAGCCGGCCATATCCACGGGAAACTTACGACCGCCTATCCACCCATCATAGAAACCCTCCAGCTTGCCGTTGCGCACCACCGGACTACTGAGTCCGTACTTGGTCACCAAACCGACTGGCCACATCGAGATTTTGTTGGTGTAGCGCATCTAGAATGGAATACGTGAATGGATACCATTACAATTTACCTCTGACCTAACGGGAGTGGCATTTGTGGCTCATCCACAACACCCACCCTCCTCCCACCCTCCTTAATGATGACTGTCCAAATATTTACCTGCTCGAAGATCTCAATGTCATAGGTGTTGTCGTCATCGGCAAAGTAAAATACGCCGTCTGTGGCATTGGCCCTCACCCACGTGAGGCCGCGATTGCGATTGGCGACGCCGCGCGGCTTGATCTTGTTCTTCTTGTACTTGGATGGCATTGGCGCTGAAACGATTCGATACACCGAACAACTGATTAGATGCGTCTCAAAACAACTGGCAAATTTTGTGTTTTAATTGCGTGTCTAGTGACATAATGTTGGTAGCATAGAATTTGTGTGCATTGAGGTATTGCATAAAGTAAAGCATAAATTTGTCATAGAACATTTACCTGTCAAATGTTCAAATGGAATGTTTAATTTTCTAAGTTGTTTTGTTAAAAGCGGCGTCGCTTGTTCGGCGTCTTCAATAACTAACCAGAAAATGTTCGGTACGTGCTTCAGGGTGTTGCCCAATCGGGTGATTTCAGCTAATTGCTCCGGTCGTCGGTACGTTGGCGTAATTATGTACAAGGGTGGCGGCATCTGCAAGTAAACGGCCAAAATGGTGGGCCCACATTAGAAACAACAACAACAACAACTACCCGGCTAAGGGTTGCTAGTGAGAGTGAGAGAGAGAGGCAAACAGACGGAGAGCGAGAGACAGCGTTTTTTGGCGCTTCTTCACATTTGCTGCTTTTAAAGAAACAATTTTCTGTTTACCTGTGTGTGTGTGTGGGTGGGGTGGGGGTGGGCGGGTGGTGTTGGGTGGGGGTGGTTTCTGTGTGGGTGCTTGTAAGAGTGTAAATGTTAATGTGAATATTAATTTTTCAGTGAATTTTGCTTTTGAAAAAAAAAAAGTATTCAACAACGAAAAACATTCAAACGAATTAGACGAATAAAAATGATTAATTAGGGGGTGGGAAAATGTATGCAGTGGGTGAATTGTGGCAAAAGCTTTTATGAATTGTTATGTTGCTTCCTTTGGGAACAATATGACATAGGTTCAAGTTCGTCAACATTTATCATCTTTACGGCTCTTTCAAGATAGTTCGGTGGAGTGGCATTTTTGGCAACTTGCAATGGCAGGGAATTCACGCAAAACTTTTCGTCAACATAATGAAAAAACTGGCAAGCTTTTTTACCATAAACGTTTGTTTTAATTTGTCTGTTGGAAAACGTCTTTCAATTATGTCAAGCTCGATTTAATTGCTGTTTGATTAACTTTGTTCTGTGAAAAATTCAATAAATCTTTTGTTAAATACAATCAATTGAGATGGTTTATCGTCTCAGTGAATAAGACGACACACTCATGTAACGCCAAATGATGTAAGCTCATATTCTATGGGCGGAATCATAATTCATGTATGCAAACGCCAAACACATTTGCGCCGCGTCGTCTTTCCATCACGCCGCTTTCTGCTTGCCGTGAAACATACAACATGGAACATTATTCAAAGTGTTTCACAACGAAAATGTATGTGGCCGCGTGTTGTGCAGCCAAATGAAGCATATCCAGTTACAGCGAGATAGCATAGAACTGTACTTCTTTTGTGTGATTGCATAGAGCATCAGACAACATAAAACATCAACATAAACGCGATGAGAAAAGTACGCGCCGGTAAACAAATGCTGTAAATGAATGCATTTCGTTGGCGAGAATGTTCTAGCTACAATTCTTGTGGCGGGGTTTTTATGATTCTATTGAAATTCTCAGTTTTCGACGAAGCAAATGAATGGAAAGTGCATCCTAATGCATCAGAATCAATCAAAACTGCATCTATATGAATTTTTAATAAATTTTTTTTTTTGGATTACGAAACAAATCTTTTCTCATTATTCAGCCATCTTGCAATCTTGCAATTCAATTAAAAGTAAATTGCATTCGATAAGCACCGCCTAAGCCCCCCATTAAACATGGCTCCCAACGTGGGGCGGTGCCGCCACCACCCACTGTTGCACTTTAAGTTCGCGTAGTCGGGCACGACAAATATCGCCAAATCGCGAGGATACAGAATGTACATTCCTTTAAATAGAAGGGATTTTAATATTGTCGAAGACTGAACGACAGGGGGGAGGTGGGGCGACTAGGGTGGTAAGTAAACGCAGATGGGGGGAGGGGGGTCGTAAGCTATGGCGAAAGTAATAAGATATCCAAGTCTAGTATGAAGTCGAAGCATTAAAAGCACGCTGTGCGTCGCTGCTGCAAACGGTTCAGCGCCAGGACATATAGGACATCTTGTACATTGCAAGGAAAATGTTAAAATTTAGCGTTTAAAGGAAAGTCCTTTGTTGTTGCTGTTTTAAGTGAGACGGCGAGTGGCAGGAGGAACATTTGCTAAATGAAGGAACAAAAAGCTTAGAAAGTCGTTGTAGGACTTCCGACATGTTCATTTAGACGAGATAAAGTTTCGTGTGTTCCTTTGCAATTGATCCTTGTGATATTGAATTTTCATCGTCTGCCATATTTTACAGAGAGCTTTTCTTCAATTTATACCAGAAACCTTAAATATTGAATACTTTCTTTAAGGAAATTATAATCGACAAACTTTTTTTTTGGCTACTGATAATATTTTCCCAGCTTATTGATAACTTCTTTACCATCAGACTCGAATGTTAAGGGGGGGGGGGGCTAAGAAACTGGACGACTTGAAAGACGTAACGAAAATTAATCGTAAGAAACTTACAATTTGGAAGAGGCAAAATAGAAAGAAATTTGTTTTAATTAAATTACGAAACCATTGAAACAGGACCTCGCAACGAACCCGTTCAGTCATCACTCCTTGAAGGATTTTTAATTTTTGACCTTTAAGTATTCAAGGCCATTAGTTAGTTAAGGACGCGATATTTCAACCACATTCGCCCCAACAACACGCTTGAAATTCAAAATTTATGCTGTCGGTTTAAACATATCAGCAGGATGAATTCCCGCAGGACGAAATAACAGACAGAATTACCAAATTCCAATGCAAAACTGTACACATTTAGGAGTATATTGATGGGGCAACGGCCTTACATGGATCCCTCAAAAATTGTATCGACTTTACAACTGTCACGTTTCGTCTGCATAACATCAAACCCGCCAAATAACTGAATCCCGCTGCCCCTCCCGCCTCCAGGCATCACATCCAAACTGATTACATTTGGGACTCTAATTAAAGTCACATAGTGGATATAGCTCGGACCGATAAAAAGCCAACATACATCCAACATTTATCTAATTTTGTTGACGTCATTAATGGCAAATGGGTGAATTGCCCTGTCCAGTGTCCTTGCCAGTCTCCGGCCTGTCACTGGTATGGATGTGAAAAATTCCAATTGCACATTCCAATTTGTACGAGTCACTCGTGCCTGAGACGCATGACGTATGTTCGCAATGCGACTGAGGATGATGTGTTTATGAAAAGGATAGTTGCACAATTAATTACGATTATTATTATGCTAACAGCTACACAGGATCACATGTGAGTGTCGCATGGTGGAGTGGTTGGCACGGCAACTCATTAAAAGGCACGATTTTGTCGGGCGACAAGGACGCTTCCGTGAGACGCACGCAGCCGAGTGGCTAATTGAAATTCAGACGACAACATGAATAGAAGTTCAGCGTGTTTTATCCTTGCGCACAAAGCAGACTGAAGAGCATCGTCCTTGCTGAGGGGTGGGGGGAGAGGTCCACAAAGTGCATAAAGTAATGCAAGTCATTCCATTTCACCAGGCAGAATTAAGTATAACCACCTTGTACCTGCAACTAGGCATCCTTTCTATTTCCTTGTCAGCCAGACACTTCTCACAATTTCACCAAACACAGATAAATGCTATTTCATCCCACCCCCACCCTCAATCTCCACCCACAGCTTCCACAACTGAAAGTACTGAGTTTTATGGTGCGAAATTATTATCTACAGACTTGCTGAGGGGTTGTAACACCCCACACTCATCTATGTATGTGAGGCTTTGCAGGGATATAAGTGAGAGTGGGGGGGTGGGGATGGATGGTGAGGGTGGTTGCTACACCAACGACGATGAATTAATAAAGTTATACGACGACCAAAATTATGGCACTCATTAAGGAAATGCCAGGATTTGTACGACGACTTTTTGACGAATTCATTTACATTCCTCTCAGGGTAATTTCTGACAGGGATTTTCAACTATGTGAGCTTAATGGTGGCGAAAGTGGGCGAGGGTGAAAAAACAAAAAAAAAAAAAACAGAAATGCAAAGTAAGTTTGTGGGAGTGAATATGAAAGCGTCGCCATCTTTCTCTGCAGGATTCTGTACAAACTTATAATGTCCTTTGGAGGAAGCTTTTTCTGTTTGTATTGCGAATATCGACTTTTGTTGCGTATTGAATTTGCATTTGCATTAATCTCTGCAAATGTTATGAAGCTCGTCCTTTGGTGGACGGATTTTTATTGTAGATTTTTCAGCTGATCCTTGATCGCAGATTGACTAAATATTTGCGTTTTCCTTTATAAAATGAACCAATCGTGGATGAAAACTTAATTTAATTTGAGATCAAAGTCTTAACAGAATTATGTATTTATTTTTTCTTTGATGTTAGATGAGATTGCAATAAAACATTTTGGCATTCATGCAGGTTTTTATGCTAAATTACATAATTACCAATCCTTAAATTGAAATATGAGAAATTCACTAATAATGCTTTATTTCAACTAAATCCCTTTGAGTGGATTCTACAGCGAAATTTTCAATAACATAATTATGGCAAACATACAGTCATCTTGAATTACATAATGATGTGTTATGTTTTCACATGTTTAATGCGATAATTATACATCATAGTGCAAAGGATCTGAAATTACCAACCCAGCCGCAACCACCCACCACCCCGCGCAGGAATATTTAATTGGAGAAAAGGCACTCAATGTACGATTTCATCTCTAATCAGCTTACATAGTTTCGCAGAATTTCCACCAACCTGGTTTGCACCGAATTTCCAACATATTTTGTTTGCCAGTGCAATTTAATACGATTTCCCGGAAGTGGGTGGTCGCCGTTTTGTTGATGTGCCTCCTTTCTACCAATTACCAATAAATTTGAATATTTACGATGATTTTCTCACGCCCAATCGATAATGAAGTTTGGTATAAAGTTGCCCATTGTTTGTATCAGTTTGAAAAGCTCCATTTACTCAGTTACAAAAGCTTTAATCATATTTCACAGAAACTGTGTGCTGCAGCTTTAATTACCGACAGGGATGCGGATGTTGGCCGGAGGACAAAGTAGCGCCACATATTCTGAAGGACTTGCGTTGCGTATACGTTGGACCGGATCAGGGTGGTTTAGTGAAAACATAAATTGACAGCTTGCCGCTGCACTTTGTATGGCTTACTCCCTTTTGCTCGTCCTTTTACAATTTGACTGGATAGTTCTTAGCCGGCACAACCCTTTCAGCAATGTGCAGATTAAAAGCTCTTAAAAGTTATAGCGGCACGTAGAAGTGGGCTGGGAAAGTGGCGGGAAACATTTTTATGACTAACATCCGATGCTTGTGAGCATAATATGTCACAGAACCGGGGGTGGGGGTGCTTATTTTGTGCTAGTTTTTAAGCTTTCTGATGCAATACAGATTTTACAGAGTGGGGGTGGGGAGGGTGGCAAATACATTTAAAAGAGTTTTGAAAATGTTGCCGGAAAATAATTAACATCTTTTCAGTTTGTCAAGTGTTTGTCTTATTAAATAGGTAACGTCTTTTATTTTCATTTGAAGATTGCCAACTTTTGCACAACTTTTTCAAAACACTCAGCGAAACTATAAAAATTCCGTCAAACTCTTAAATATTCGTACTCTCGCAAATTTTTCTTACAAATTTTTCTTCGATAAATGTAAACTTTTAAGACACAAGAAAGTTGTTGAACTAACATTTAGAGCATCGGAACTAATTAAAATCTCTAAGTCTAACGATTTGTGTGAACAAAAGTACAGATTGTTTACAAAACACCGTCTTGTTCTCGGTGAGCTTTTAGTCAAGCTAAAGAAAAGTACACAAAAAATCCATTCCAACAAACATCGCGCCAGCATTTGTGGCAGACTCTAAAGTGCATGCAGATTTGCTTACACAAAACAACAACAAACAAAAACAAACTCCTAGACAATATAATTCTATCCATTGTCTGGTAGGAAATACTTTTTCTATGCTAAATGTCATAAAAAAGCGCTACAAAAGCACTCCAACAAAATGGTTAAAAGTTTGAAAGAACACTACACACATTGAAGATGCTCGACACACCAGCAGACCAGCCAGTGTCCTGTGAAAAGGATATGTTTTCCCTTGTACAGTAATCGAGTGACTTGCGTTTGCAAACACTAACCGCCACATTCTTATATTTGTGGCTCATTGGAAATTAGGTAGACGTAAGACGTAAGACGTAAGACGTGAGACGACGCGACGCGACGGTGGATGATGAAATACAGTCCACAACATAAAAAGCTCTGTTAGGTAAACGCGAACGAAACTGTCTGGGTGAGCATATAAAGCTTAAATTGTTTGAATACAAATGGGATTTTAACGAAAAAAGGATAAATTATTCGCCTAAAATATGAACATCCTGGAAATACATTGAATTCCTCAAAGTTCAGTAAAACGTTTTCTTTAAACTAATCTCTTGATAAAAGAAATAAATTGACCTAACAAGAAAGCAATCTTACACGACTCTGTGGCTATCTCAATTTCAGCCAACCACAAATTCACTGACCACCAAATGTGGTTTCTGTGACCAACCACAAATTGCAATTCAATTAATCGTTCAAGCTGCAGAACTCAAAACAAATTAATTTTAAAGCTCGCAAATTCTGCAGCATCATTTCCGGATGGACGATCATACAAAAAACAAAAACAACAAAAAAAAAAACATTAAGCAATTTCATGCTCTAATTACATTTAGAAGACATTCTTCCGCAAATATGTATTTCAATAATTTGCTTTATGTTTGTTTCTCAAAACTATGAACGCTGTACATGGAATTTACCAGTTTAATGGGGTGGTGGTGGTGATGAGGAGGGTTGGGGGAGGTAATAAAATGCAGCACTCTCTCCTGTTTATAGCTTAATGGTGTCCCTTAGCAGCTGAACTGAATGAGTTTTCACTGTACTGAGATCCTTTGACGTACTTTGTGCACATCATTTGGAGTAATGCTGTTTAATTTAAACAAATACGAGCATACTTGTATAAATTATGTAAATGTTGGATGGCCAATTTGCATAAACACCAGGATTTAAGCAATTATGCAATAGTATTTGGACAGCATATTACGAAGGACTCTGGTCTCTGGCCGCCAGCAAAAAATACACTTCAAGCAATTAGGTGGGGAATTACTGATGAATTTTCGTTAGAACAAACGTTTTTTTGTTAATTGCTTCTTAAGATGTACAAGTTAATGAGCTTTGAAACATAAAGGATATTTATGTCTTGCAGTTTGCACATTTTATCATATCAAAAGCTTCAAACTCATTTCTCATTAATTAAATAAATTCAATAGGACAATTACGGCTCAATGATTTTCGAAACATAATTTGCAACGGAAGAATTCCGAACATAAATATAAATTAAATGATTTCGAAAACCAACAAAAGAATTACTCATTAAAAACAGGACGTTTTTTACGTTTGAACGCAGCTGAAGTAGAACAAAAGGAATGATTAAAGTGCATTGGATGCAATTTGCAATTAGAACAGAATTGATGTTTGATGGGGATAGATGAGAAAATGGGGAGACAGAGATATAACTAGAGATTACAACAATTATTATAAAAAATGCATATTTAAGTAAATTTGCTAGTAATAGTATGATTCAACTCTAACTATGTAATTGAACAACATAAATTCATGTTAAAAAGATTGTGAGTAAAAATGAAGTTCAATTTGTGTTTTAAGAAAAAACGTGCAAATTCAGAAGTCTTAATAAACGATCTTAATTCGAAGTGACTACATGAGTGGCTACAAATTTTGAGGATTCATAAGAAACGAAAATCAAAGATTATGAACTATTCCAAGAAAAAGAAAAGGAACAACAACAAAAAATTAAAGAAAGAACAAGAAGTACGAATACTAAATGGTGCAAGGAGGCTGGGCGATCTCTCGCCGGGCTTCCGCACTCGATTGGACTTGACTATTTACTGGCATCTTGTTTGCTGTTGTATATTGTACAGTTTGCTCTGGTGTACTGACGGTTGTAGGACTGGTTGATGTACTAGTGGTAGAGGTAGTAGTAGTACTAGTAGTAGAAGTGGTTGGAGTAGTACATGAATTAATGGCTACCTCGTTATCGATGTGGTCGACATTGCCCACCATGAGTCGTGCACGCGACAACTGATACTGATAGAACATGATGCAGCCGGTCAGCAGGAATATGGTCAGGTACATTTTGGTGGATGTTCTCATGGCGGCGATGGTTCGTTGAATCATCTCGCTGCGGATTCGTCGTCAGTGGGAGGGGTGGAAGGGGTGGAGTGGATGGGATGGCTGTAGCTTGTGGCTTGTTGCAGATGATCAACTCAATGGAAGAGCAGCTTTGAGTCGTGTGGCAGGAGGAGAGTGTTTGTGGCGGAGTGGCGTTCTGGTTTGGTGGAATCGGCTGGATGTTGACGTGGAGCTTTGTGTTTTGTAGTGGCGGCGATATGCCCGGTGTACTTGTTGTGTGTGTGCAGTGCTGGCAAACCCCACGATCCTGAAATTTAAGGACGAAATCATTAGTTATTCGTAAGACATACAACAATTTATGAAAATTGATTTTTAAGGACCCCAGACAATTGGTCTAAGAAAATTTCAGTTTGGGTCTAGAACGCTACTCAGTCGAACATCCCTTTGGGGACTCCCTCCCACACCATCGTTAAAGATATGAAATTAAAATATGACAGATGACATTTGACTGACACTGCCAGCCCCACCCCCTCCTAACAACCCCAAAATTTACCTGGAAGCGTGTTTTCTATTGTTGTGGTATGTGCTCAGTGGCGTCCTTTGTGTGAATGCTGTGCTGGTTATAAATTCTACTGAAGTTAGTGTCTGCAAATGAAATCAAACGGAAAACGGTTACAATTAGTACATAAGACATATGAATAAGTGTGTGATAAAACGGGATATTAGCAATTAGTCAAGTGTCAGAGATGATAGCATGGCTCCTGGTTGATGGGCTTCCCGAAATTATGCAAATAGCTGCACTTGAGGTGCGATTAATTCGTTTATGATGAAACTGACAAAGTGGCGCTGGTATCGATTAGAAATGAGTGCTTTTGGGGGTGGGGGTGGGGGTCTGTACAAACAACATTTATCTCACACGGCGCTGCGTCAAGATAAGAAGCCGTTAATCGCGTTATTCATGCTTAAAGCATAAATCATAAGTGGATCGAACAAGTGGCCGCGTCACTTAGTATTATTTACTTGGAGGAAACGGCGTTCACACTAATTACTGACCATGTAGCCAAATTAATTATAGAAAGTCTGGCTCATAAGTCATTGCTCATTTCTGAATTATTTCGCAAATAATACCAGCGATTTGTATGCTAAATTGAACCGTTAAAAAAACGTTAAAAAATTCAATGTCCCTCATCAACAATTCATAAGGACCTTTTGCGATACATGAATTTCTTTCGTTACAATTGATTTCACGAAAATAGCTGCTCACAACATGTCAACGCATCAAATGTCAACCATATTAAATCTGTCAGTGCCGAACTTTACCACCCCCACCCTACCCCCCACCACCCACCAGGAAGCTTTTAGCGATAAATTTAGATCATGATTTTTATAAATGCATTAGAGCCGGTAATTCAGTTCTCCTTCAATTCTAGCTGGCCAACAATAATAATTTTCTTACCGGCACGTAAACTTTTACCGGCTTAACAGCCATCTCACATCTATCAACCACCCAACAACCCCCCCCCCCCCC
>JANSTS010004799.1:8976-19491 GCA_026546915.1 Sylvicola fuscatus | reverse complement strand
AAGTTAAAGAAACATGCTTAACATAGAGAAACGTGCACAAACTGAGACAATATATGATAGGAATCTTGAGGATTTGCTGTTGTCCTCGTTCAATAAAATTCATTTCAAAGGATTTTGTTATAATTAAATATCAATATCGAACACGGCGCGTGGCGACAAACAAAATCTTCAAATGTAAACAATAGCCCTCAGTGAGTGCGGATGTGGCTTGCTGGCACGCAGATTTATCCAAGATATGCAAACTTTAATTGAACCAGAAGCTGACTAACAAAAGGAATAAACAGAAATTCCATTAAAAGGATTTTGTGCGCCTTGCCATGTCCCAAAAGTTTATGCCATTGTTGTGTCGCCAATCGATATTCCGCATGTCGCATCTCCACTGATACTTAGAGCTGTGATGAAGGTCTTTCAAATATGATGTCTCCCCACCATTCCCAGTCGGTTCATTTTTCAATGTTGTATCTAATATTGGCTGTGCCAACATTACGCAAGCGGCGTACATTCGCAACATATATTTCTTCAGCCTAAACAGCTATGCTGCTTCTGCACAGGAAGCACATACAGGCAGATACCTGTGAACAAAAGTTCAGCCAAAAGACGCAGAACAAGAAGCAGGCTGGCAGGAGGAAAAAACACGAGGCGGCGATATAATAAAGTGATACACAACAACTAAACATCGGGAAGTTATCTCATTATTTAGCGAAATTGTTCGTCTAAAGGCACACCATTTCATCCAATATTGGACCCAACTGCTGTGGGTATTCACCTACAGCAGAAGATAAGGTTCTATGTGTCGGTTTTATAGTAACAACAAGTGCCTGGGTGGTGGGCATTTCGAGGATAGGGGTTCTCGTTTTTTTTTGCACTTGTAGTACGCGATATATATTTATATTGGCCCCGCACCAGCCACCCCCCACCACCCCCTCGGCCCTGTACGTACAGACGTGTTTTATGTGCCGCAGGGCGACAAAATCTGTAGAATAAGGAAGACAGGGTGGCAACTGGCGTGGCTGGCTCGATGGGATGACACAATGTGTTACGTGACGTGCCTGTAAGTGTCGTTTTATATTTTGTTAACAAGATACTTATGCGACTCGGCGATAGGTCTTAATGAAATCAGTATAGATATTAGATATCCATTTGAGTGGGTGGGGGAGGGCGGGGGGTGTTAGGGCAAGGAGCAGGTTGACTCCTGCTCCGACTATCATCTAATCGCCGCATGCAGATAGTCGCAGTGGGCGTCTAATGAGGCGGGTGTCAAGGATCATTCCAGAGGGCACATTAATTACAACCGCAGGCGCTCACACAACTTCCGGACATTGTGCAAACACATTAGGAGGTACATCCATGCTAAGTATATCCTCGTCTTCAAACTGTTACATAATCTGTGGCTATAACTTCCAAATGACATCGTCATTCGTCAAGCGATTGTTATATGTTTATTTTCGGTCAGATGGCAGGCTTTTGATTACTTTTTGGTGGTTATTATGCAGTGATTGTGTTTTTTTCTCCGTTGTTCAGCTTAATAAATTCTTCATGCATAATTTTAGCTAGGTGACTTTGAAATTAATTGCAGTGTCAAAGTTCAGAAACTTTGTGGGACTTTCTTGGGAGGTGAGAGTAGAAGTTGAGATATCATCGTTGTGAGATGGATATTTTTATTTTACTGGATGAAATGTAAAAAACAAGGATTTTCTTGAATTGTTTGTTGAATTTTTGTATTACATTTGTTTACTAATTATTTATTTAAATATGTACAATTCTAGGGTCTTCCAATTAAAATTTCATTTTGACATATTTAGCAAAGACTGTTGATATCTCAAGAACAACAAAATATTCATAAATTAAATCAAAAGCCTCATTTGACGTAGAAAATTACTATTTGGACCTTGAACCGTTTTATGAATTTGTTTGTCAATAAAAAAGAAGTTAAATTATATTAAAAACTAAACTAAAAAACTGTTTGAGGCAATAAAAAATTAGAGATTCACTTAAATAATTTGATCTATATATTTTTGATCCAAAGAATAACCTTTGACAAATAATTTCAAGTAAAAAAATCATATAAAAACAATATTTGTTGGTCAAAATCTTGACCTTTTGGCAGTTCCTTACAAAAAGGGTAAATGTCACCCTACCGCATTGAAGAATAGTAAAAGATATTTTTTTAAATTTTAATATTTACACATTAAATGACTTAATAAAATGTAAATACCAAAGTAACGATTGCTATTGCATAAATAACATTACTACATGTTCCTGTAATAAAAGCACAATAAAACAACGACCATAAAAACAACTCTAAAAAGTGAATAATTTAATAATTTAAAACACATATTCCTAGCAAATATTTAGCCATATCATCATGCCCAAAAGCAATTACATAGGAAAAGAACAAAGTTTGAAGCAATAAAAAAATGCACACGATATGACAGAAATAAAGTGCTGGCACATGCATTGCAGCGACGCGCGATATATCACTCACGAATCACGAATCGCTCTATTATCCACGCTATTTTGCCATTTTGCTTGCCTCTCAAGCAGCTCGAATTCCTTTTGTTGTGTGTTAAGAAAGGCTTGCACAAAAATGAGCTTTATGTACGTGTGGCTCACGCAAGTAAGACGTAGCTAACGTACGGCAGTAATTTAGTGCACATTGAATTTCTAAAGATAAAGTAAACTATAGCATTTTGAAATTTACGGCAGGAACGAACTAATGCACTATTTTATCGTCTTCCTGAATGCAGGTTTCAATTGAAAACACTGCACATGCATTACGACTTCATCACTCCTTCAACACTGATTTTTGCTGTGTAAGATTTAATGGAATCTTACCTAAAAGAAAATCAGTTTTACATTATTAATAAACTTATAATGGGGAATATTTTAATGAAGACACCAAGAAAATATTTATTTACAAATTGGTTCATTAACAAAAAGGGCAATAGGTCACATTGTACAGCCCCGGGAGACGTTTATTAATTTCTAAAGCGTGCTGACGTTGGGAACAATATTATGCAGTGACAATGGCGGTTGTGGAAATTAGCATTGTTTTCTCCAACCTACCACCTCCACTTGCGCCACATATATCTAAAACAAATTTGCCATAAGTAATTGTGGGGTTGCTGGCGGCTTGACAACATCCATGATATATAGTGAACACATACATCGACTAACACACAAAATACATAATTTGCGTTTGCATTTGAAGGTTTGATGTGAGCGGGGGTGGTTGGTGTTTTGGTGGGGGCGGGTTGGGTTTTGGTTGTGACGGGACGGACGGGGGTTAGACATTTTTGGAATGTTTCACATACCTTTTCCGTTCATTTTCAACGCGCACCATCTTAGCAATCGAAGGCCCTATAGCGAATGAACGCCGCCCTGCTGATGGCCACTATCAACGTTAACATCCTTCTTCCGTTCACATTCCATCCCACAAATTTATATTTTATATATTCATCCCCCTTCCCCTCGACACAGTCTCTCACCCACGCGAACCCTGCCAAATTATTTTCTAAACGTCTTTAATTGAATTTACACGCGATGTTATTTCCACTAATGAAATATTCATATGCGCATCCCTTCGGCGGCTCCAAAAGTCACATCAGTTAGCATAAATTGTATTATGTATACAAGCGCATAAGAATGCTGCCCCATTGATTATCTTCGCAAAATTTACTGGTTGCACTTATGTTAAATGAGTGGGAGACTAAATGTACGTCTGTTCGCATGAGTTGTGACGAACCTGCTGCTGCTGGATCCCATGCAGAGAACATGTTGAGTAACATCGACGTGAGGCAAATCTCTGCAAGAGGTTTCAATTTATTCTATAACATTTGAATAATCGTCCTGGTTTTATTCAATTTTTTATTTTTTATTTTTTGGTTTTTGAACCTTTCATTGGCTTCAACAATGATCAGGGCTTTTTAAGCTGTTGCTATGATTAATATGCAAAAGTTGGAATTGTCGTGGTATTTTTTGTGTATTATAAGTCAATAGTTGTTTTTTGTAAAGCTACTTTCAAGAAAGCTTTATTATAATACTAAAGCATCTTAAAATACGCATTTACAAAACGACGTATAGCTCCTAATTCTTTAATAGTGATAACCTTTAATGAATATTAGCAAAAATACTTCTTCAAATTATTGCATTGACTTACTGAATACTCACACGAACTAAATGGATCTACCAACTTTGAGTACGTGTAGCAGAATGATCATCTCAATATTCTACATAAGAGCTTTTGAAAAAAAAAAGGTGAAAAAATGTATTCATGAATTCACAAGTGAATTTTGAACATTTACGTTGTTAAGCTAAATTCAAAATTTTATAAATATTTAAACTTTTCACTTCATAAATCTTTATTCAAATACATTGTAAAGAACAGTAAGAAGCAACAGTGTGAAATTATTATTTTTGTTGGTAGAAACATTCTTTGATTTGATAAAAAATAGAAACTGATCAATTATTATTTGGACTCAAGATTGAAATGAAATATACGACGGTCTTATTTATCTATTCGTTATTGTTAATTTAGTTCTAAGGACCATTAGCATCTCAAAAGAATATTATACTCAAAAGATATATTTATACTTCAAATGAAAAGACTGTAAAATAATCGTTAGTAAAATAATCGTGTATTTCAATCACATTAAGACCTTTTCGTTCATTAGTGAATGCCTTTATGACAATGGTAAATTTTCCTACGAAATCATTGAATGTGATTCAATGAAAATATCGAAGAAATTAATTTAATGAGAAATGCTCTTGACTTGATATAATAACTGGTTTGATTCGAAGATAGTATATGTTTTTCAATCAATATGTGAATATATATATAATTTTGTTATGAACTTGAATAAATAATTTCTTTTAACTATTCAGAAACAAGAATTTAGTGGTGAATGTATTTAAATTCAAAGGATGAAACTATCCCCCACTTATCTGGAATTGTCGTCCAGCCACACGAAACTATTTGCATTAAAAATGTAATCTCTTTTTTAAGAGCTCTCTGGCATAATTAAAGCTTAAAATGTAAATTGTGGAAGCACCTAAAATCTAAATGAAATATTGCAATGCATTTGAATATTTCTATCTAAAGCTCTATCAAATACATGTGCATAGCTGTAAATTAACCGAAATGTGCTAATTCAAGTCGAAAAGAAAACTCTAAACGTTATGCTCAAACAAATGTTTATTTAAAGCACAAAAGATGCAATTTTCTAAAAAAAAAGCGGCATGTTTGTAATAAATAATTGCGCTGAGCCGAACAAAGAAAACAAGTGAAAAAGTTTCGTAATTTGAAAATTGCAAGTCTGTTGTTGTACGCAATGAAGCGGCATAACAAATTACCTGTGAAGCTTTCGACCTCATTGTGGGCTGGTATTTCCGTCGAATTTTTCTCGGGCAGCACACACACAGAATCCTTACGAAAGCTCTGCGGAAGAAAGAAAACATAAATTCGAATTAGAGCGCATTGCTGGCGTGTGTTTCTCCACAACAATTGTCCGATTTGTCATTTCACAAAAACCAACCCCAACCCCGATTCCTCACAACATTCACGGTAACGCACCGACGCAACTAAACATACTGAAACATAAGAACAATGGGTTCAGACAACAGAGTGAGGCAAGAAATTAAAAGTATACAAAAGATCGTTAAACAAATGAGTGAATTCACGCCGCAGTACAATGAAAAAGCGAACGGATAAAAAAAAAAGGATAGAATTGCCCCCATGTATGCACAGTAGGACGAGAATTAAGCTTAATTTCCATTTGTTCCATCTCTGAGTCCATTTTCGAGACAGAGAAACGAAAGATTTGTCCAAGTATAAATACACAAATTTGATTTCTATCATGTTCGTATTGGCCGCTGGCGATGACGAGCTTTTTTTACCGCCCAGAGACAGACTGTCGCCTTCATCTAGCACAAAAGCTCACGATTTTTAGCTCGTTTTAAATGGATTCGGATGAAAAACGCTTTTGTTTGATTCTATAGCTTAGCGTATCTGCGTGACTTATTTCCATCTGGATTAATTGCTTTCCATTTCCTTGCTTCCTCTTCAATATGGTAATGTTTCGATAATATAGTTTGGTGGGAGTTGCATTCTTATGATTGGTTTCCGTTGATGAGAAGTTTTTTTTAAAGCTTTAATGTTCATCAATTTTCTTTAAACTGGAATTCATGTAATTTTGTCTTAAAGATTGATCGATTAATCGAACTTCTCGATTTTGTTAAAAAGGATAGTTTACAAAAATGAAGGAAAATTTCTTGAAAACAAAACCAAATTATTTGTATTTATTATATATTTTTTTATAAGACTGTTTTTGATAATCGATTAAAGTGCTTTTTTAGTCAAAACCTTTATGTAGCATTCATATAAATGAGGGTTTTTGCATGCCCCAAAAGCATGTGGAAACCGAATCGTATTCCAAAAACATATGAAAATAAAACCTGTCATCTCAGTTAACATGCTAGACACTCGCGATATAATCGCTTGTAAACTATTAAAATTCCGCCATATGCACTAATAGTTGTCAGACATCTCCAACAAGCCTTCAGGTATTTGTATTTGTTGCTTGCTGCATTATTTACCGTTTCTCTTGTAACTTTCAATCATATAATAAACTTTAAATTTTAAAAAAGAAAAATTTCACATAAAATACTCATTCACAAGATTTAAAAACTCGTCGAAACATTTGTGAGATCTAAATTAATTCAACAGACTGAAGTATGTAGAGATAGGAAATTTGAGCTATTATTCGCATAAACAAATCCTTTATTTCCTTTTTTTACATTTTCATTTTATTTAAAACGCGTGGAATGTTTTATATATGAACCAACGTATCAGATAACTTTAATTATTTTCCATTCTTATTTGCAATACAAAGTGAATTTCTTTGATAAAATAATGAAATCAATGTTACAGGCCACATAAAGAAAATTGTAAATTGTTTCATTAAATTAATTAAGCTATAGAAAATGCTACATTCTGTGAAACAACCGATTGAATTATGTCTGTGTACAAAATATATAGCACAAACAAAATGTGAAAAAAACATATTTTTTTAACTAAAAAACTTGACCCTTGTATCATGGCGACAATTTCCTAACAAAGAGACATATTCTCAATACCATAAATTTTCTAAGCGTTTTTTTATCGATAAACATCATTTCCTGAAAACAGATTAACTATACACGCAAGCCTCGATAATTATACCGAAAAAATATGAAAGAAATGCAATTCATGGTTTTCTTTTAATAGAAAAAAAGGTCATAGGCCATAGCCACCTTTTATAGATTTTTATATATTTATATTTTGTACAAGTTTACTTGCTTCTGCATTGTTAATTTTCTTATTATGATAATCTTCTTTTTTAGATACATTTAAAGACTCTTAAAGGCATTTGTTCATTTTATTATGATAAAAAATGAATCAAATGAACTATCAAAATGTTTAAGACCATTAAATCCCAAGATTCACAAATAATAAGATTCATTTAAAAGAAATCTTTGTCTTGATACCCGAATTAGGGCACACCGCTTGTTATTTATGCAGCCTAAGCAATCGCAATAAAACAACATCTTTTGGGCACGTACTCCATGAATAGACAAAACCAAGATACTCCCGCGAAAAGCGCTGATTCGATTTTCCAACAAACATCATATAAGAACCGAAATAAACACATGATTTGCATTAAAACCGCACAGCCAAACAGAAGAGCATGTAGAAATAAAAGCATTTGTATTTCCAAATAAGCGCCATTAAAATGAACGTTTTAAATGTTATCTGTTCAAATATTTACTTATTCGTAATGTTATACCTATATTTACTGCGCGCAAGAAATTTACATCTTCAAGTGTTAACATTTGCAAGTTCTGTAATTCAAATCGGTATTTTATTAACGACATAAATGTTTTACGTAAAAAGCTTTCAAGCTATGATGGTTACGAGTAATAAAAGTGAAGTGAACTTTAATGGGCCCAGTGGAATTCTGGAGGGTTGATAAAATGTTAAGCGTATAAAAACACTAAAGTTAACCACATCTAATGAAGATAACATTGTATATTTGGAGCTTTTAAAAAGCTCCAATTTTATTGTACAGACTCTTTTACCGACTTATATTGACAAGTCTAATAAACGGCGAAAAGGTTGACACATGCCGGCCCACCAACGTGGGAGGGCTCAAATCCGGAAATCCTTTCCTCGGATTATGTGGCTCAGACAACACTCGTACGGATTCCAGTAAGAAACTGTTTGTATTTCAATGCATATTCTCACTACAAAACAGCCCATTTCGGATTTGCACAACATCGCTACTTGGGACAACCGCCCACTACAAATTGAACCCTTTATGACTAATTGGTAGAGTGAAATGTGGTGCAAACAGTGCAATTACCATATTTAGAGAAGTTCCTCAAGGGAACAGCAGCTACCATTGTTTGAAGAAACTGTCATCCAATTTCATTATGACAAGAACAATAGAATAAAGCAGGACAGCAATTTTGATGTCCTTTTAAAGTGAATTACGACTGAATTCTCAACTGATATCGTCTTTACAGGTAAATTGTAATTTATTTGACATCAAAATTAGATTCCTGCGGTTAAAGTGCTTTAAGACCATACAAATGCTATTAAAACACATAATTAATTAGCAATTCAAGATTATGCATTGAAACGAATCAAAACGAAAAGAAAAGGTGCATAATTTATACCAACAAGAAAAAAGAAGATCTTATCAAATTACCGGCATTAAATCAAGATTTCAAATAATTTACTTAATACAAAAAGCGAGTCATCAAGCTTTTTATGAGCTTTTTCGCCCGCCTTGCTCCATCCCATCATTCATATAATAATAAACTGCAAATTTAGTGTCGTTCGTCCGTATTAGCATACAGCCACGAAAACATCGAGCACTCCTCGCATATTAAGATGGGCGTGGATCAATGCGCCCAATATACCGAAGTTTATTTCCAGAATAACGCAAACGATTTTATTGCCAGTTACATAATGATAAGAGATTTGATGTGCGGTAGTAAAACGATGATTTGTCATCCAGTTGGGAATGTCGTGCGTCTTCAAATCAGGAGAAAAAAAAAACGAAAATCACGGCCACCATGCCAAAGGTGAATCGTCTATCGTTCAGTGGGTCCTCAAGACGCGCACCTTTTTCGGCGAGTCGCTGCCATGAATAACAGCGGTGCAAGGAAACGGCTCAAGATGAATATAAATGGAATGTTGAATTGGCCATGCGTAATACTGATAATAGAAAAGTAATCATTTATATGTGCCATATGTGTCATGAGTGAATTGAATTTAAGAATGGCGCTTTAACCAATTGGCGGGCAAGTGAAATTTGTGGCTTTTTAAGTAACTAGGATGACATCATTTGCATATTTGTTGCGAAATATTTATCAATTCCGTGAATTTCATTGTTATAGTCAGCTCATAAATTTTTGTTGTTGTTGAAAGCTTCAATCAATATTTAAGTGCTTATTATTTTCAACTAAAGATTTATGAGAATTAAATTGCAAAAAAAGAAAAATAGAATGCTGGCAAATAAAAACAGGAAACCGATTGGCAGGAAGCTTTTGTAGCATCCTTTGAGAATTCGACACAATTTCATTTTCGCATAATTTAGTTGAAAAAGCTCGCCATAAATTTGATTAACATAACTTTGGGAATATTTTGGGTATAAAAATTTGGGCGTCTTTAGAAAAGTCCCAATGTTTTATGCAAATTTTGCATAGACTCGCACTTCTTACATAAAAATATACTTAAACAAAATGACATTATTCAATATTGATTTAATTAAAGCGCAGCAGCCATGTAGACCAAATATAAATTTCCGTGGACGTCACGCCGCAAGATCCTTAAATTGATGCCGCACATTAAAATTCATGAGCTTGCACAATTTTACGGATTGAGATATTGTTTGATTCGCTCCCGCTGGCTGTACAAGGGGAATCCTGGGAATATGGAATACTCGTATATATCATGTCGATGCTTCACAAGATAAATCAAGCAATGAGGAGACCCCAATGGGGAAATGTATGTATATACTTATGTTGAAAGGAAACACGTAACCAATTTATATCTGCATGTACAGGATGGTCGCGCTCCAATTTCAAGTGTGGATACTCTCGAAAGTCGTGAATTGGACACTGTTAAAGGGCAAACTATTAATGAAATGCAGAAATTCTAACCACCAAAGAGTGAAAAATAAAACGTGGTAATTATTGTATGTCTTCAAGAAATGTCATTTTCTTCAAAAAGTACAAATCTCAACAACAGAAATGTGTGCAAACATCCTTCTCTTATTTTGATTAATGAAACTTTTTTTTTCCTGAATAATTAATCATTTTTGAAATTAAGATATTTTGTTAAGAATCCCTTAGACACGAATAATTCGTAAAATTTGCTATTATTTGTATATTAAGGATAAAATATCAACCCCTAACCTCTAAGTTTGTAATTTTTTGACATATTGATAATCTTACATATTTCGTATTGCG
>JANSTS010004788.1:10505-26745 GCA_026546915.1 Sylvicola fuscatus | reverse complement strand
TGCTCGCAGAAATATAGTCACGCATATGCTCTGAATTTGACACAATTCACACATTAGGATGAAATGATTCATACATAACTTTTGCATTATGCATATTTTTGAACATTTTCACGTCAGCATTGATTTGGTGGAGTAGCTAAGAAAAGCCTTTGTAAGACGAGCCTCAATAAATGCGTACAGTCGAAGACACGTTGATGTTAAGTACGTTTTAGATATACATTAAAGGATTTTATACTTCAGAAAACATCGGACCGAGTCGTCAAAGGTCCATCATAAAAGTAATTTTGTTGGGCTCTAGCATTGATAAAACCCTCCATAAAAAGTCGGCAATGTCCAATTACAGAAAAACGATACACATACACAATTGAATTTTATTGCAGTGCAACATCCTCCCTCGAAATGTGCTTTAAAAAAAAAAAAGAAACCATCCCGCCAGGTACACATATGCCCGTCCGAAGCGGGCCAGAATCACGTAACATGTCCTCTGATAACAGCATGGTTCCTCGCCTATAACGATAAACGTTCAATAAACGACCCAATACTTGGGCAACTTTGGGCTGCTACAAGTTTTCTCACAATTGGCTAGGATTTTGGTGTTAATTTTTCCCGGCTGCCAACATAAATATGATTGCCGTTGAGTCATGTAATGCATTATTTCATCCCTTAAATTGGGATATTATGCATTCGGGCACTTGCCGTTGCGGCAGTCCCTTCGGACTAATTTCGAAAATTGTCAACAGAACGGCGATTTGTTTCATCTGTTTAAATTGTAACACCCTTCTTGTACGAAACCGCTGAGGGCTGCCGATTACGCGCGCCCACCCAATTAGTGGGCGACGTTTGGCGGGCAGATTTCGTGAATTAAATGTGGTCGAAAGTCAGTTCCAAATCTAATTATATACCAGCATAACAAAACATAGTAAAATCCCACTCGTAAACACAATTTAACGGCAATTAGCCTAAGCCAGTGGGACCGTAAAGTCTAAAATATCAGAACAACATCATAGCAGCATTATCCAAGCCTAAACATTTAATCAATTTATTAATTATTCATACAACAGTAAATATAAAACAATAAAATAAATCGCCCAACTGATGCCGTACAAGCTGTCACTTACAGATACTACTACCACCTAACCGAGCATTTTTTTTTTCGGTTTTTTGGGTGAAATATTGTCGCAGATAACGTGTCAATTTCTCACCGAATGTGAGCGTATGTCGTATATTATCACACAAAAGTGAGCTCGACTTAAGCACATGATTCAGGAACAATTCATTATATGATACGGCGCGGCATACGAGTAAATAAAGTCAGCGGAGTGGAACCTTGCATAACATATGGCTCCTACACGAATTCGCCTTATACAGCTCCTTATAAGTTGTATCGATTGTCGCGCTTCATTATGTAATTATTTGAACAGATAAAATGCACAATTTTGAGCATACGTTTTTATCATTTGTTATGTGCATTTATGTATTTATTTATTAATTTGGAATTATTTCAATTTGATTTATTTATTACGGTTATGATTTATAATACGGCCGTAAAAGCTTTATCCATCGTAAATATATAAATTACTCGTAGAGCCCCTGTAGCAGGTTGTTTAAACATTCCGTGATAATTTTAAAGATTGTACAGGTCATGGATTTGTTTGGTAATAATTTTAAAATAATTAATGACCTACAGATCCAATTAGTCAGTTATTATAATTTCCCAAAAATTGTGCTAAAAAAATCGGCTTTCTTAATGTGCAAAAAGCTCTCACAAACTGAACTAAACCTATTTATACTTGTCAACAATTGTTTCTTTCATTCATTGGTCTTTCTTGGTTCGTCTCGTAAATTACTAAGGCATGAACTAAATGTGTTAAAACCCACAAAGGTATACCAATTAACACCGTGCATCAGCTCTGCCACTGCAGTCTTTCTTACTTGCTTCTGATTCTCGTGTGTGTATTCATATCCAAAAAGAAAAGAGTGGCTTTGCGACTTCAATCTGTGGTCAATTTTTGGTACGGCCGCAAACAACTTATGCCAACAAGTAAATTATCTTTCCACACGGGGTCAAAATGACAAAGGAAGTGGAAGGTCGTAACGAATAATATCGTCTTGGTCGGTGCGGCGAATGGCGTGAAAGCAGGGAACGACCCTTCTCACAAAGGAGTTTCTGTGTAGCCGTCTTATTGTGACAAACGTTTCAGTACTTAACCGCTTTTCAACAAAAGCGTCCCCTGAGGAGCGCATCGTCACACAAATTATTGCACTTGAAGTGTTGTACGAAGAGGCACTTCCGTCTTTATTTGTTTCCCCAAATGACTTATATATTTCCCGTTGATGGGAGGCAATAGAGGACGGTCCTCACATGAAAACATTCTTTGCGGATTGTCAGGTCTAATTAATCAAATTATGTAACCAAATTTTTTCCATCAAAGACCTTTATGCTCACTTATGCGCATTGTATGTTAAGCTGCAAGGCATCAGGCAAATGTCGATGGATCATGTTATTTTGATGTACCCATTTTGGATTCCCCAATTCGTGTTTGCACAAATTTTTTTGACAAATGAACGCTCTAAGATTGATCTATTGGCTGAAGACGTACTAATACTCAACTGTGTGTAAAACGTTGGCGGCCTGCGCTATCATTGTTGATATGAGCTTATCAAATGGATTAATATGAGCGGCGTCTTTCATGTGTAAAACCCAGATAAGCCGTTGTTGATAATTTTGGTGTATCTGTTTTTCAAACGCACATTTCTGCGTTTCTACTTTGCTTCCAATAGTTACAGGTTACCAGCTACAACTATTACGGCCAATTCCCGTCATGGCCGCGCTTTTGCTTATATTCAAAAGCAATCGCGCAAATGTCACACGCAGCCGACGACGTACAAAGTTCATTATATTATTGTAAGATGCAATTGAAGTGTCGAGCGGCGCAAGGGGGCGGACTGGCAATAAAAACTGCTTATCATTAATCGCATGTTCATTTCTTATATTTCCCCACATTTTGTGTTTCATATGTGTCACAATGGGTCTTGAGCGTCGTAAGGTAAACAATAAATGCCGAATCGCTTGTCTTAGCGCAATTGTTTTGCGCTATAATGTTCCGTAGAGAACACAGTTGAACATATAAAGGTGCTGATGCATACAAGCTCGTATGTGTCAGCGAGGAGGCGTTTGCGACGTGCGTGCTGTTTAAATGTCTATTTGCTGAATGGCTTCAAATAAGTGAATTATCACTTTATTACTGAAAAATCATTTATCAGTCTTATCACCTAAATTCAAGAAAATGTACGTTTAAAATATTTACACAGTGTTGAAAGTCTTGTAAAACAGACATAATCGTGTTTGTTCTCGGTTTTAAGGTTCTCCTCATTTGATTTTGCCCGTCACACATCCACGTGTGTGTTGATGTGTGCGCATGTATGTGGTAAACAAACGTCGTATTTTTCATTAGCTTAATAAATAGTATTTTTTTTTATGCATCAAGCAGAACACGTTAGACGTATTTAAGATGCACAAGTCGGCGGATATGGAGTTGATTAAATGCTAGAAACAACAAGACGCGGTTACAGATTACAGTTTTCAAGTATGAAATTGTGCAAACTACATATGTTAAACAAGGCTCGGATTTCGATATATGTGGTTTGACACGTTCGTTTGAAAACTATACTCGCAAGTTGAGCGCGTCCTGTGCCTACAAGACACAATAAATAATTAAGATTGCGATTAACAGAGCAAGCTGAAATAAAGAAGAGCAGTTTCGCTTTGTATGAAAAGCCTGTACTGGGCAAATAATGAATGCAAAGTTTGTCTATGTCTGTCGTCAAAATACTTAAAGAGATAAGGCATTTGGTGTACTTGAACATATGTATGAATGTTGTGTAATTAACGGTTTAATATGCTCGTTCCTGGAACATTTTTCCAGAGACATTTGAATTTGTTTTCGCTGTTCTATACTTTGTATAGTAATTAATTATTTGCTCAGCGCTATTTTCGCCTCTGCCATTATAAACAGCGAAAATGGTTGAGCCGTTCCAAAGCATTTGCTAATCAAATTCCACCTTTTCTACTTGCAGGTAAAACACGTACCAAAGACAAATATCGCGTCGTCTACACTGACTTTCAGCGTCTTGAACTGGAGAAGGAGTACCACACGTCGCGATACATAACTATTCGCCGGAAAACCGAATTGGCGCGTGATCTCAGCTTATCAGAACGTCAGGTAAAAATCTGGTTCCAAAATCGGCGCGCCAAGGAGCGCAAGCAGTCGAAGAAGCGCGACGACGGACAGATTTCGTCCAGTGCGATTGGTCTGCCCCAGCACAATGCCGTCAGCATTTCAACGATGCTGGACACCAAACCCAAACTGGAGCACGCAATGCATCTGCAGCATCCGGCGCTGCACCAGATGAGCGCCATGAGCATGGGCATGTCGTCGATGGGCTTGCACCACCACCACCATGCGCTGCACCACGGCCATATGGGAGTACCAGCGCCTTCTGTGGCGCCACTCAACTCGCAGCACTCTTTGCACCAGAGCCAGCATTTGGCAACGTCGCCAGGTGCCATCGGTAATATCTGACACAATCACTGAGATGCCGGATATTCAGATTAATCTTATGGGATACATGGAATGCGATGACGCATTGTGACTGAGACTCATTTTGAGAACTTTCAAAAGTGGGTGGTGAACGATGATGAATCTGTGCGTGACTCTGAAAATTCAATTTATTTACTGTGGCGTAGCTTTTAACTTTTGATTTTACTTCCATATTATTATTTTTTTTTTAATTTTTAAAAACATTTAACAGAATCTATGATAAGTGACAGATAGAAACACTCTTTTCTATTTTAAGTGCAATTTTTGAAACAAAATCGACATTATTTCAACACATATTCGTATAAGATAGGTTTAGCAAAGGAAGAAAAAAAATTATAATTACCTTACTCTATGAGATTGTTTTAAAACTTACCGTTAATGTGCAAGTATTTAAAAGTATTATTTTTTAAAAATGTATGTCACAACAAATTTGCGTAAAAGCAGCACGGCTCATGTGAACTCATAGCCTAAACATATGTGGGGGTGAAATACGGCTGCTTTAGCTGTATTTCGATTGTTTTTGCGCGAAACCAATTTTTGTGAATCTTTTTGCGTCCAATGGTTATTTAACTGTTTTGTCGTTGTGGAAAGTTTCTTGACCTCGGCTTAAGAAATTATGTTGTTTAACAAAGTCTATTGGAGATAAAATTTCATCCAAATTATAAGTTAACAGGCAATATTAGATGTTAAGTTTGAGACAACGTAAATTATTTTAATAAGTTTTTGTCAAAGAATGAAAACGATGATTTGTTTGCTGAAACGTTTTTGGTTCTTCTAATGGTAATTTAAATGGTGCAACTGTCAATAAATTAATAAACACATTCATTGTTATTTTTTTTTTATTGTATAGCTAAACATATTAAAACAATAAGAAATCGCCTAAATATATTATTTAAATAATACATCAATATAGTAAATATTTTGTCATGAATAGAATAATGGTGCCTTTTAATTATATTATATGTATACATAAATGTTGTACATATGTGACGATTATTTCATAATATGTGTAATGGTATGTATTGAAAATATCTTTTTGTTTTATTCTTAAAGTGTATATATAGAAAAATGAAAATTAAGTAATAAATGAAAGGCTTATTCAAAAAAATGATAATTTGTTATTTCATTTGCAGTTGTTTTTAAATTTCAGTTTTTTTTTTGAAGTTTCGGAAAAAAAAGTGATGGTGTAAGTCTAATCGTCTTTTCTGTTTTCAGACTTTTTTCACATAACTTATTTATCTTTATCTATCTAACAAATTTCTGCATAAACTTCGGACGAAATACTGAGCTTTAGAATTCTTACATTTGCACTTTTTATTTGGCTAAAGGATATGCAGGGATACTTGTTTATATTCTATTCATTTTCTTATTTCTTTGAGACAATTAATTCATAATTTTGCTAAGGATGTTACAGTCGAAATAAAATTCCATCGTAGTAAAAAAAAATGTTTGTGGATTTACATTTATTTTGCTTTGCTACCTATAAAACCGTTTATTTCTTTAACAATGTCAAAAAATAATTGTTTTCAGGCAAATTTGTTTTTAACACCTATAAAAATTTTTACTATCTGACTATCATTGTTGAAATTGGAACATTTAGAAGCTCTACATATATAAACTATTACGACGGCTCTCCCTGCCGCATTTTTTTATACTATTGAGGTTTCCCCGTCACGCTGCGTGTTTCCTTCAAACATTTGGTTTGGTTCAAAAATCGATTTTAATTTCCATTATAAATCTGGATGACAAGCTACAAATTATTTCTGATATTAACATAAAAGTATGTGACGAAGAAATATTTTATTGATTTCATTATGCATAAATATTAAAGGTCTAATATCTTAATAAGAACGTTTTCTTTGAATCTTCCTCTTATATCACATTAGACTAGTTAAATTATCAGTACTAATTCAGAATTCTCAAAAGGTCTTTAATTCTTTAAGCCCATTCAATCATATTTTACAATATTACAATACATAACAATAACACGAGTACTTTGTGATTCCCTTAATATTAATATTAAATTAGATACTTTAAAGTTTTTCCCAAAAGAGGAACATTTTAAAATGTCTTCTATAAATTGGAGTCCATTTTTTACGTAGAATTGGTCATTTCTATCAAGTAACCGATCCAGTAAACTTTTAATATAAAGTAAAATTATATTTGTACAACGTTTTAACTTTAAAGATAAGGAGCTGTCATCTGGAAAGTTGAAACGTTGCGTTTGGTATACAAAGATGAAAATGGAAATAAATTGTATAAGTTTTGGTCTTCCATAATTGGAAATGAAATTATGTACTTAGTTGAAATCTAAACTGTTTCCGAGTTAGTGATCATCATCAACAAAGACGCATTTCAATTAAAGTAGTTGTTCCACTTCGTTTCATTCGTATATTTCATGCCATTTTAAATAATGCAAATGAGTGAATATCCTCTTCTTTTTTTTCCTATTAAAATTTTTGTGTATAAAATTGTTATATACCTTTATTACGAACAGTCCAATGAGGGTGAGTTGAGTTTCCAACGTCCGACAACATTTCAATCAGACAAGCCAGCATAAGGCAAAGGTAGCATAAAAAATGCGCGGCGAACAAAGAGAAAATGGACGACCGTGGGTATTTTGTTGTTGCCGTTGGCAGCTTGTAGGTTGGGCTCATGCATCTCACGATCGTCGAAGTTGTCCAATTAAAGGGCAAAGAAAAAATCAATAACAACTCACCAGCCTGCTCCTAAAATTCGAAAATGTTAACACATGAGCCTCCGTGGACTGTGGAAAAGACATCAACTGAACCAATGCCCATTCGAATTGAAACGGTGAAAACTTTTGTGGCTGCTAAATACTTTTTGAACACATAAAGGACATCTGCCATTATATAATTAAAGTATCTATACTATCACATATTACATTAGATTTTTGTAATATGAAAATCGGAGTTTATTTATATAGTTTTTTCAAATATTGGTAACTCCCGAAGTTCGGGACGACGGATACCCTGAGAGTTGGCTGTAAAATATAGGGTTTGTTGAAAATACCTGAAACGAAGCCGCTGAACATAAAAATGGCGTGGCGCTGCTTGGTGCCGCGGAATATAAAACATGCATTTCCATTTTAGTAATTAATCGGCGGTCAGAGTGTTAAATTAATGTTACTGATATAAATAATTGGATTGGTGCGGCTGTATAAACCCTTTTTATGGTTGTCGACAAGAGACGGTATGGGAATAACTGTACAAATGCACCAGTATTTTGTAATATTGAAAATGAGTTTTATATAAATCAATTTTAAATTTCGTAATTTTACCAGCAAATCAATTACGTCTGATTGGCTAGCATTAATAATTTCTGCTTGTAGAAATGTATGCAGCATGGCAAATTGCTATTCCTGCATATGTGTGAAGACCATGTTAGGCTAGCAATTGGAAAAGAAGCATGAATTAATCCCGTTAGGACAAATGGTTCACTTCTTGGGTTTGTGGTGCGACCGCAAAGCAATTCCCAGTTGGACCATTATGTAAACCAAAGTAACAACATAGATCTCAGGGGCATTTCGGTTTATACGCGAAATTCCCCGCTGTCTTTACCTTTCCTATTTCCCTCTGGTAAAACATTTTCACGCAGTTTATTATGAATATGTTTACCAAGTTAATAGTAGGTATAAAAATCGGATTTAAACATTTTAGGCGTCTGATGGTACAATAATATTATGTAACAATAAATAATCACACGCATTTTCAAGTGAAAACTGATAAAATTAAAAAAAATGATCAGCTCAAAATCTAACAAGGATTATTTTTAAAGCCAATTTTTCTTTTAAAAATGCAGTTTGACCTAGAGTTATTTTAATCAACTCGTAAAGAACTGCTTCATGTACATCGGAAAACAAATCAACAAATAATATTGCTTTGGCAATGGAATTTTAAACAATAATGAAAAACTAGAAATTTTTAATTTTGCGATTGTGTTTTAAGAAATGTACAAATCGGATTTACAATGGCAGACATTTTGGTTCGCACAAACATTTTTTCTCGAGCTTTTTTTATTTAAAACTCTTAGAATTATTAGAAGAATTTTGACAAAAACTTAGTTGGTATATGAAATAAAAAATTATTTCAAATCTAAATAACGGTATTATTATATATGCAATTATCTTCAATATAAGCTGCAATCTCACGCTTTCAGATACAAAATATAAAAACAACCGGTTTAGATTTATGTTTCTTGCACTATTTCATATGGGATTTTCTGATATCTTTTGTCATTTACGAGTATGTTGTGGCCGCGTGTACAAAAGACTATGGTAAGAAACTATTCAATTAAAGCTCATACATAGCAAGAAGCTACTTGAATTTTATGCAAGTCCATGCAAGAAAAGTATGTATCCGGCTAAGCTGTTGTGTTTAAGCATAAATACAGTTTTGGCCTTGAAAATTTTATAACAACAATTATTGTTTTTTTTTTCGCAAAATAAATGGAGTATTTTCTAATCTATTGTATTGTACATATATAAAACATTAGCTATAACTTAAAAGTATAAAGCCTGTTCCGACTGATGAAGACTACATACTAATTATGGTATAGACATGTTCACACATATTATGTACATCTGACTTGCCATTTAATTGGCAAATGCATTCACATGTCCTACGTTATATAAACTTTAGTATTTGCCATGTTATATATGCGAACGAAAACGGAATAATAGGATATCTTGCATTTTGAATTCAACGGCCATGTTTGAGCATTTTTGTTTTTTTACAGAAAAATAACAAGCACATCAGAGAATAAAGTTAATTTTTATGGCCGGCAATAAAATGGAATATTGGGGAACAAAAACGAAAAATGTATTTTACATAAACTTTTTGTTGGTAATTCTCTGTTTAATTTTTAATGTTGCATTCGTATACATTTTGCGGCGACTGCGGCGAGAATGCAGGAGAGCTGCAGTGAAGTAACGGTATATTCGATGCATCAGAGATCTGCAAACATGTTGCCTTTGGGCGTGCAGGCCGCGGGCGCAATTTTCAATTTATATAAAAATTAATCCCAATTACTGCAGACGGCCTGAACATCTGACGACATTGAAGGCGAAAAAAGCTAAAAATTATAATGACTCATTATTGACGCACCTGTAATAGATTTAATCAGAATTTTATGTTTAAGAATTTTTATGCCTTATATATAATCTTCTCAATTCCTGTAGCGCAATAATGACATCAACTCGATACAGGTACCTTGTGAATGAATGATATCCATCAAAAATTAATTTATGACTCTGTTCACATCCAAAATGAAAGAGATATGTCTAGCTGCAGTAAAAATTCTGACACAAGGACCGCATTTAGACATCAGTTATCAGCATCAGCATTCCTCAAACATATATGTGTACATATATGCTCGCCTATCTCACAGTGAAGGAATCCATTTTTTTTTTTTTTGGACAAAGCGATAATTTTTATTGCTTTTCGCACTATAAAATCTGCATTCAACCGAGTTGCTTTATAAAAGGGCGATACAAAGACGGAGTTTCGTGCTTATGCTACACAATTATGAAACGATGGAAAATATGCGATGCCTTAAAATGAAGAAGAGTTTAAAACGTCAATAAAATTGTGTTTTTTTTCATATCCTATAATAATTGTTTGTGGTCCATAGGTGACATCAGTAATTTAACAACTTTCTTTAAGATTCTACTAATTGTTTTTCAGTATATAAGTATTATAACTAAAAAGTGTAATTATAAGATTCGAGCATAATGAATTGTATGTAGAAAAATGTGTCCACTGGCCAGTGCCATCAACGTCCAGCGCACGCACAGTAAAGCTTTTGTGGTTTACCATATTTAAGAGGCCACACACAATTTAAGGGAAAATTTTACGAGCGATTGTTGAGCTCAAGAGTATGCTGGCCTCCCTCATATAAAAGCGGATCTCGACGGAGCCATAAAGTGTCAACACATAATCGCAATGTTTGTATTATGTTGGAGAATGGAGTCGCAAACGTGCGATGCGACGGCGCGGCTGGTGAGGTGCGGTAGTAAATGCGGTAAAATGTGTGTTGATTTGTTGAAATGACAATAAAACGTCTTTATAAAACCGAGAGCTCCTTGGTAATGTGCGTGCCTGGCGAAGGTTGCTGTAGTTGCTGATGGCGGTGGCAAATAATAGGACGCATAGACGCCGCAGCAGCAGAATTAGTGGCCACATGATGGCCATCAATAAGTCTATTGGCACTTACATTCAATTACCGTGACCCAATGATGCGGATTTGGGCGGTGAGTTAATCAAGTTAATGGAAGTGTTTGTTCGACGCCAAAGGGTTGATGGACAAGATTGTTGGGCGTCACTCTGCGCTATTTGGTCATATATCAACAAATTGCCAAGGTATTGTCAGCCATCGCCCATAAATCATATTGGAATAGGAGATTGATGATTGCGTCATATAACAACATTTACAATGGAGTCTCCCGATTCCAAGATAATTCCGCCTATTGAGAATGTTTGAATTTGGCCACTTGGCGAGAATAAACGATACTTTTTTTTTGCGACCGTTCAGCACGTACGACTTTGTATGTACAAATAATCATAAATCAGCACTTAGGTGCAAGCCATGTGTGTATGCACATGTATATCCACTAGTACATAAGGGCACTAAAATTGTAATTGATTAAACGTTTTTGCTGAATGAATGTAAATTTTTTCCACAACATTTGCACAACGAGACTTTGTGTGCCTGCGCGTATGAACATACATTACTGATAAGACTTTTTTTTAAATAGGTAATTTGAATTTATTAAAACTACCAATTAACATTGTTTTTTTTCAAAAGACAGTAAAAATAAATTATCCATAATAATATTTTTAGAAAAACATGACATCACATGGAAGCATGGAGACTTGTTAAAAATACATGACAAGCCAGCGCATTTTTCTGAAATACCCACATATTGTGTAGAGTAATAAAGTTGAGACTCAAACCTTTGTGAGATTAACATTTAATGCAAACCTTTGTCTGAGATCGGTTATTATAAACCCATACTTTAGTTTTACTAAAGTTTTGTTAAATCAAACATTCGTAAGGAATTTTAACGAAAACAATACAACAAAATTGCACTGACAATAAACAATTGTAAGATATTTTAAAATGAGTGTTTGTTCGTTTTAAAATGCAATCGGAATGTAAATATTTTGTTTAATGAAATGTGAAACATAAAATAATCTTTTATATAAATGGCGGTACACATTTTAAATGATTCTTTGTTCATTAGTTAAATGTTAAAGTGAGAAACAATTATTGAAATCTAAAATGTATGACTTAAGTGTTCCGTCGTCAGGTGGCAGAGTAAGTAGTAAGAAGGGGAAAATGATATAGTTTATTCAATATTCAAAATTTTGATTTTTTTTTACAAATCACAATAAATTTTTATGCTTAATATTAAGTCGAACCACGTAACAACAATTAAATTCAAATTTTAATTTTAATTCTATATAAAAATAAAAAAAGTATATTTAGAAAAAAATTGCGAATCTATACAATTTTATAAAAAAACAATGACAGAAGATCATTTATCTGAAATATATTTTTTTTTTAATATATTGAAATATATTTTTTATGAACACGACAAAGTCGTGTGTTATGAGCGTACCTTAATACGTTAGGAATATATATGTATGTATAAGTTATATGCGTCGCAGATGTATGTATATTATATAGTATGACGCTGCCGGCAGATTAGAGACTTAAAAGTTGCACATAGTATCGCACATGCGTTCAAAAACACACACGAAAGTGGACACTCTGCGCTACTTGTACGTACACACTTGAAGCCACACACTCGAGCCGAGAGCGTCCGTCAGTTATGACTTCGGCTCATGGCGCCGTTGCTAGCGTCAAGATTATGGACCCACAGCAAATAGTAATAACTCTATACGATTATGCGAAGTTATTAAAATCACAAACTACTGATATTGTTATTTACTAACGTATCCATGCGACATATGCGTCAGCACGATGCAGACAATGTACGTTCGATGCAACAAAATCACCCATATGTGTACAAAATACTAATGTAGATACAACCAAGGAACGCTTGCTAAACGCTAAACAAAAAAAAAACTAAAGGAAAGGAAAAAAAAAGATGATAAAGAAGAATGGGAAATAAACAAAATTGAAGAGCAAAAGAAAAATGTAAAGAAAATGAGAACGCATTTATACATATGCATGGGCACATAGATTGGAGGTGAGCGAGTGTGTGTGTTCATTCCCATGCGTGTGCTTACAGGGCAGTTGCATGTGTGTGAACTCCACGTGGAGTCGACGGATAAACGTCAGCCTGTGTATTTTAATGACAACACACACATACACACATGCACGCACACACACTGGCAAACGGCGGCTCTACCGCAGCACACATTGCTAAACTAGGAACCGAGACCATGCTTCACATGGTAACAACGTACGACCTAATGGAGTATGGGCACTGGGCCGGTGTACACTGTACATGCGATGTGTACACGCAATCTCAAGGGATTGCTGAAGCAAAGCGCGCCTGCAAACACAACTTCAAATAAAAGGGAAGACGCGATCCGACTACATAGAAAAGTGTCGACGAATATAGTCGCAACTCGCAACTCGCAACCCGCAAATATCATTAGGGATGAGGAATTCGGTTTTATGATCGACGCATGTGTACCAGCGCACCGCACCGGTTCCGTCGTCAGTCCGTAGTCGTTCATCAGTTCACCGTGGATGTGGTGATAAATGCACGAGCAAGGGAGAACGCAAAAATACCAGGAATTGAACGACGCATGGAGCCATCAGCAGTCAGCACTCAGCAGTGCGACTGCTGCGAGGGATCGAAGCTCGCACACACCAACATGACGCACAGATGAGAGATATGACGGTTCTGGGGACGCAAAAAATACGCGCGCGCGCATACATATGTTCAACCAGCATAAAGCAGAATGTTTTTGGATAGTGCATGTGTGGTACGTGAACACATGAAGCAAAGCCGAAAGGATCATAGAATAGAAGAGGAAGTGAGCGAGGACAAAACTTGCAATATTGAGATAATAAATATTTATGCATGTGTGCTGTTCGCTGCACACATTCATATGCTTGTGTGTCTCTTCATGCATTATTAAGTATTTCGAAACATCACAATAAACTTGTAGTGGCTATCATGTGCCAGCGGCTTAGGAATTATAGCAATAGCTTTATTGTGTTTTTATTATATTTTAATTAATTAGTCAGTATTGATCTGTCATGGTAATTGATAAATTATAGGCAGCACTCAATGATTCAACAAAAATGGATTGCACCAGTCAAGGTCAAATATGTGTTTCTGTCAAGTTGCAATTTGTAATTTTTTGTTCAAAAGACTCATGAATATGCCCTCAGTTGATCACACCGCGCAGTTTAATTGATTGTCAGTTGAACTGACAGTTCGATGGGAACTCAAGTTTGCAATGGCATGGCAAGTATCGCGTGACCTTCCAGGCAGCGTGAGCGGCCGCGTGCATTGTGCGGTGTTAGCTTAATTGTTGTTTTTTATGTTGGAGGTTCCCTTTTTACACACCGCACACCGCCATGTACGTTGAGGTTGTTCAAATAGGCTGGGTGGAAATGCGCTCCACCCTCGAACATCAACATCCACAGTTCCCACCCCACCTCCTCATCCAGCAGTTCTGCACAGTGCACAAAACTCGAGCACACAACTCCAGCACTCGAGTGAGGATATTCATGAAAACACATGTGCAATGTGCATGTACACACATGAGCAGACGGCAACCATACAGCCCAATCCTTTTTCCGCCACACAAACACGTGCACGCCAGCTCATATCCTGCACAGATACAGGGAGTCGAGCGTGTGTGCGATCTAATAATATGTGCAGCTTTATTGCTGTTTTTGTTGATTATCGCTTTTCAACCCTGTTTTCTGTTATCATTCTGTTCTGTGTTATGTGTTGTCATGTTATATTTACCATATTGGGTGACCCCACCTCTACCCACCATTGCGGCTGTCTCTAATTCTTTCGCTTTCGTACCACGTTCTCTGCGATGTTTTCAACTTAGCGTGTCTACAGACAAATATACAATGTATACATAATACATGACTCGTATATTCTGTGCGATCGCATTTCTGTGCTTCGCTGTTATTTTATGTATACGAGGCCAGCGACGAGAGTGGCGGAGTATGTACATCCCCTTCCGATCCAATTTTCTGGGGCCACCCCTGACCACCCCACCTCGCCTCGCCTCGCTACCAACAACAACAACAACAACAACATGGCAAACAGAAGCAGCGCCACCGCTATCAGTGATATGCAACCCTGCGCTGCGCGCACACCGAGTAACCGAACGAGGCGAACACAAAGTCCCACACCACCCGTGACCCGCCTCCCACCCGGCCTCCCACCCGGCCGCCGACTCCCGACTCCCGAGAGTAGTCTTTGGTGCGGAAAGTAAAGTATGGTGGCGATGGCGAAGTGGTGTTTTGTTGTTGCTGCCGCATTTGTCGCCCTCGTCCTCTTTACTTTCCTTTTACGTTTGTCTCTTCATTTAAGTGGATGAGAAAATTATTATTGTTTGCATGTTGCAAGCTACGCCGATATATTGTATTAAGATATATAGGGTCGTGGGTAGTGTGGGGGTGTGTTAATACTTATTTGCTTTTTATTCATGTTTCCGCTCCCCTCGACTATGCCTCATCGTTTTGTTTCTGGCTTTTATTTTTATATAATTTATTTTGTCCTATACCATTTCTTTCTGGTGCTATACTTAATACTCCTTGAGCAATGGCAGTCGCTCCTTCATTTAATTTCAGCTCAGTTTGTTGTGTGTGGTTTTCTATTTTCGTTGCTTTTGAATGTCCCCTCGTCCTTGTTTGAACACTAACTAAATACGGCACGAGGGAGGACGATCATTGAATGACAGCAGAAAAAAAAATTCATTACGCAAATATATACACATATTATGTATTCACGCATGATAATATGTACTTATTGAGATAGGGATGTACATACAAACGCATGGGTCTATTTAATTGTTTAAAACTGTGTAAACTTTAATGAATGAACGAGTATAGTAACGTCCTTGGTGATTAGCGTTACGTATTTTGATTCATTAATCTGTCATGGTTTGAAATGCACTTTGATTGGCGGGTTACGTTGACATCGACGTTTACTGGGATTGATTTTTTCTTTAACGTAACATATGGTGGGCGGTAATCTCATACTTAAACTTTATAATAAGGTTTAATTTATATTGCTGAATAATTGTAAATAAATAAGATGAGGATTAAGTTGCCGTGGCAAAATTTCATGATGGTTTTTCCCAGATGAACGTTGTTGCATTTTCCAACCTCAGTAAGTTTGAGACTTCAATTGTTTCGCTGCGATAAATAAACATTATCTGTCTATACATTGTATTTAATTTATGTTGAGTATTTCCATCAATGTCCAAATTTGGATTTACCTCGCGAAGTTACTTGTTTAGCACGCAAAACATGACTTTGACTTGTTTAGCAAAGCTATTGTTAGCTTTAAAGTTTACAATAGTGTAAACAAAATAATTACCAAAAAGTAAACTCAAAGTTTGATTTTTGACAATCACAAATTTTATGCCAATCTTTGTCTTTTT
>JANSTS010004788.1:0-10405 GCA_026546915.1 Sylvicola fuscatus | reverse complement strand
ACATACTACAATTTGGTTAAGAATAATTTTTTCAGTCGTACGGACGAACAAACATTTTCGTTAAAAAAATATTCTATAAACCAATTTTTTTGTTAATAACAGCTGTCAAAGATAGAAGATTTTATTTGATTGACCTCTGCTATTCGTAATTTCTGCTGGTCAATTATGGAAACGATTTTAGCAATCGATAATATATTATTTATATGCATTTAATTAGTTGCAAAATCATTTAATCACAGTAATATGTTTATAATATTTTCACCAGAGCTGTCAAATATTTTATGTTGCGAAATTACGTGATACCAAGTGAATGGAAACCTGTGAAACTTGAAACATTTGAAATGGACCGTTAAAGGTAAAAAAGTCAATTTGTAGAAGAGATTTTGCAGTAGAAAAATTATCTTAATATTTACTTGCATTTCAAATATGCTGATAAGACGGACACTTGGGTGTCGTCCAAGTTGCGCATGCGAATATAGATTACAACGCAATTCCGGTAATTCAGCATTATAAATATAAAATAACAACTAATCAAATGAAAACAAAAAAATTGGAGAGAACTCAAAGTCCCAAAAAACTGTAGTCGTTGGCGAATGCGAATTAAAACGGCCGTGTGCCGCGCCGCACCGTCGCGTCGCGTCGCCTCGCACTCAATGTTAATGACAGTTTAACCAGCCGGCCTCAAAGTAACATGCGTCGTTGTATTCAGGCCTTATACTACTTAAATATGTAAGATATGAGAATACAAAAGGCAACAGCAGTCGGTATGCTTGGTAGAGAGAGTCATATAGCAGCATATATGTACATATAGAGCTAATTCTAAAGTGCATTTGCAATGGACTGCATGGTAAAAAAAAAACGAAAACAAAAACAAAAAAAAAACACATTGGGAGGAATTTTCAATGTACGTGTTTGTGTGTACTTAACACGTATCTACACAACACTTTTAGTATTTACCAGCTACGGAAAAGAGAGGAGGCAAATGAAAACGCGATACAGCGGAGTCGCGATCAAGCTTTAAAACAAATGCATGCACATAACACAGCACGAATATGAAACACTGCAGGGTGTAAATAAAAGTATAAAACGTGGAAGCGCGTGGTGGGATGTGCGGGCTCGAAAATGTTTTAAGCATAGAGGCCGAGAGTAGAGCGAAGAAGAATTAACATCAGAAGCAAGAAACAACAAAAACACGCAATGAGAAGCGATGAAAAAAACAGGGCACCAAACATATATCTATGTATATTGTTATCTATGTGTATACACTGTTCAGTGTTCACTCTGAATGCTCGCTGGGATGAAGAAGCTTGAGCCCTGAAAATTGAAGCGTACATACATCTATGGAGAGATGCTAGGGATGTATGCGCGTGTGTGTGTGTGTGTGTGTGTGGGCACACAAAAAGAATTGACAACAAAAGCAGTGGAAAAACAAAAGACAAAACCCAGAGCCGTTAAAAACGGCAAAGGAAGAGTGCAGTGAAACAGCTCTGCTAAAGCGTATCCATAATTCCGTAGTAAAAGCGAATAAATTTATGTAGAAAATTGACTCCACGTGGAGTCGGCCAGTGGCAGTGCATCTCTGTCGCACTGACGACGTGTGAATGAGACGACGCCACTTTGGCACTGAGTGCATGCTTGGGTTGGGTACTAGAAAATATGTTGATGTCGACATAGATGGGTAATAGGAGCGTCGGTTAAGTGTGATAAGGAGAGGTACAACGCCGGCGGTATGAGTTCATTTGCACAACAACACCAAATGGCGCAAAAACAGCAACATGGGAGATATTCAAGTCGGCAACGGCTCATATACATTATATATGTATGTATATAGACTTGTACACAGTGTCCTATGTATAGCTGTGTATGGCAGTGGGGTAGATGTGTAAATATAGAAGGCGGATGGGAGGGTATGAGCCGAGAGGATTGTGGCGGAACGGCAGTGCAATGTTGGCACAGGCGGGCAAACGAGAGGGACGCGAGCAGGAGGCGAGAGTGAAGAGTGTACGCGACCCCGAAACCGAAATAAGCCGACCAATGGGATGAGTGGTTTTGTTGTTTCTCTACTTTTAGGTTTCCTTTTATATTGTTATTTGCTTCATTTCGGCGCGTCAGAAAAAAATTCTTCTCTTCTTGAAATTCTGAAATATTTCATTTGCTTTTGTGTTTCATGTGTTTTTTCCTCTGTTTTGCTGCTTTTTGTGTTTTTCTCTTGCGCCGTTTTACCATTTATTTCTCTTTATGGGTGGTTGGTTGGTTGGGTGTATAATGTTGTAGAATGTTGATGGCATAAGCTACATGCTATATTATAGCTACATGTGCATATATAGATAACAGAGTATATAAACGACTATGTAGTGTGCATGTGTACATTTTGCCGCTTTCGCTTGTTTGCGCTCCTCTCCTCCGGCCATTCGTTGTATAAATGTTTTTGGCTGAATAAATTTGAAATGCAGGAGGAGGATGATATTATATGATGGAGATGTGAAACGTTCTTGGTGGGGTTGTTTCTTGTGTGTGGGAATATGAAGCGCGAGGGTGGTTTGCGGCGGAGGTGGGAGTTTATAACGAAACAAATGAACGTGCAAAAAAAAAATTGTAATTCCCTATGGCGTCGGTCGTGAATGTGTGTTTTCATGTCTCATATTGCGGCTATGTGTGCTGGCTACCGAGCGTTTCTGCAGATGTGTGCAGACTCTGTAGAGCTATGGGCACTTTTTTTTTTGTTTGGCGCGTTCACTTTGCACACACGCGCTGGTGTGTGTGCGCGCCAGAAAGCGTGTACGTACACGGCGAACGGGATTGGCGGCGCAAGGTGGCGAGCGCGGCCGCCGTGGTGTGCGTGCTCGGTACGGTCGTTTGATCGGGTAAATGGCTGTGCGAGCACACACACACACACACACACTCACGCAGTTGTGTACGCGTCAATGTTTTGTTTTTCTTGTTTCACCTCTTACCGTTTTATTCCCCATCCCTCTGCACAGTCACCAGGTTTTTAATATATTCTTTTCTGTTCATCCACTTTTCAGGTTTATTTCTTGAGAATTTATTTCCCTCTCCGTTTTTATGCTATGCTTTTGGCTTCAGCGTTTTTGTTTTCTTTCATGTTTTCCTCATTCAGCTTATTTTTCGATGGTATTTTATTTCTTTTCTTCACTTCAGCGTTTTTCTGTTCGTTTTTCGTTTCGGTTAATTGTTTTTTGCCTCCTTTGCTACACGAACAATATGTAGTTATACACTCGGCGTGTATATAGAAAGCTCTATAGGCGAGTATTCCTATCTTCCGGACTGCTTCTGCAGTCTGGAGATATGGTTTTTATTGCGTCGGTTCGTAATTTCGTACGTACATTTTGTTCTATACAATCGTATACATATTATGTTGTATGTATAATATGCAATGCGCTATGATAAAACGAGCACTGAACACTGAACAGTCGTCTAAGTGGGGGCCAGAAGTGGGCATCGACTTGGTTTCTTGTGTATGTCGCACGATTTGATATTTAATTCGCATTTTTTTCTTCTTTCGTTTTGCTCGAATCTTTAGCTTTCATATATACCTACCTAATATGTGGCTTGTTTTGCTTTGCGTTTCTTATGCGATTAAACGACCGACTCCGTGACACCCAATATTCCTCTATTTTTATATTTTTGCTTGGTCGATCTCATGTTATATGTTTATATACATGTGTATTATGGTCGCGTATATTCTATGCTGTAGAGGCTATAGCTATCACAATGTCTTATTCGTTTTTAACATGCGTAAAATGCTTTGTACAAATTCTGTTGCTTTTTAATGGGTCTTACAAGCTTCTACAAAAAGACACACCATCGCGGCTGAAGAGCGCGGGACGGCGCGGCGGCGGTGGCGAGGCGGTGAGTTCTTTCCGATCTCGAAGGCATGACATGGCCGCGGCCGGTGTGGCGCGGCGTCAGACAAAACATTATAACATATTTTCTTTCTTCTCTGCAGTACACGTCAGAAGTCCATAAGTCATCAGGTGAGCTTCTCTGGTAATTATTTTATTTGTTTATCCTGTTTTCACTTATTATATTTTACTTCTTTTCACTTACACATGCTTTTGGGGCATTTACCATACAAATTACACACACGAGTGCGTGTCATTCTTCTCTATCCGTTCGATTCTGTACATTTATAATTAATTTAGAAAAAACCTAGTATTTTTGTTGATACGTTTGATCGCTCTTATGCGCCTTTAATTTCCCATCGAAACTGTTGTGCGGACTTTTAGTGTGGAGAAAATCATTTATTGAGTACAGTAAAACACATTCTTAAAGTTCCATTACATGTGGAAAAGAAGACAGTTTTGTAAGCTGCAATATAATGCACCTCCATATATGTTTTGGTGACTCCTAATAGTGTGACCGAATATTACCTGAAACCGTATGTAAGGGATGAAGTCGTTAATACCAATAAAATGCTAATCCCAAGTCTGTAGAGACCGGTAAGAGACTCTATAAGGCTACGCAGGCTATTGCCTCCGTACCGATCAGCAGGAAGTCCTGAGAGGTGGGCTGAGTACTTTGATGAATTATTTAATGAATGCCAGTTGGAGGGTCTTCTTTCGTCTATTTACTATGTCGTTAAGCTGAATTATGTTTTGCTCTGTGTTTATATCTCAGTAATGTAGCCGTGCGGTTATTATACCTTGGGACAATATTTACTGAAAAAGGGATATTTTATTGAGATACGCTCATGTTTACGCGCATTTGCCTCCCAATTGTAAAAGTCGCACATACCTGCGCTCAACTCTTCTGTTTATTCGCATATAAGCAGTTTATTATCCGTTGTATATATGTACAGAAATAGGCAAGTAAATAATCCAACTATAATTATTAATTCAATCAAATTCAATAGCAGGGATTAGGCTTACATGAAATATCAAGATATCAAGTCATTTCCTAATTTTTCAAACTGCCACCAACTGCCTGACATGGTAAATATGCAAACCAGAAACCCCCCCCCCCCAAATGTCTGCTCCCTATAATTATACGATGTTATTCGGCCTTGTCTTTGCATATATATACATATACTTACCGCACATAACAAACACTTTGCATGTGCTCTAATGTTCTTATACTGTATATATATGGCTATAATGGCGAATAGACAGAGCACACACACACACACACACATACACACAGAATGTGTACAGATAAAATTTGTTAAATATTTCGGTAGAGAAACTAACTAAAATCAGTGTTAGAAAACCGCACCACCCACACCGCCATCACCGCACACATATCCCACTTCAACCCTTGTCGCGCCCCAAAATTTCACCTCATCACATTTTGGGGTTAGCGTGGCACAACCAACTGTGATGCTGTAGGTTGTGTGGTTTTGGAATTCTGGTGCGAGCATAAATGTTTGTGATCGTCTCTTTGATGGGACGTGCGAGTGTACAGAGTGTACATGCATATGTCCGGGGATGGGGTGGACGGGTTCAGCAGGGGTGTCACAGTGCCGATGTAATATATCTGTGCCCTGCGGTATGAAAACTGAAAACTGCCGAGGTATGTGTGGATAGGAGCGAATTACAAGCTCCATAATCAAGAGCAGGACTATAGAGGACTCCCACTAGAAGCATAGAAGAAAATCAATTTGATCAACCCCCTAAGTTTTGTTTATATTGCTCGTACACGCACACGTGCATGCCCAAGTCATCGGCGGAGCGGTTTCTGCTGCCCACATGGTTTTATTTACAAATTATACACGTATGCAAAGATACAATATTACAGTCGCATGTATGAAATGATTTGTGCGAGCATGGGCATGTGCTAAATATTTTATACACACGATATAATCGCTGAACGTTGAGACTTGAGTGTCTGGTCTAGTCGGTTTCGACAATGCTGAACACTCTTATTATGCTCCCATTTTGCGCGGCATGGCAGTGTGATAATGTCAAGTGCGTAGACAGTACAAATCTAGGAAGGAAGTGGAAACCGTAACATAATAAGCATTTTGAGTTTCACCGCATGTAACGATAGGGACTTCTGTGAACTTGCGTACAACACACAACACACACACACACACATACAACCGTTTATTAGGTGTATACATTAGTTCATTCACAAAAGTACTTAAAGGAGTACACTCGAGGGTGCGGACTTTGGGGTGAGGTGGGATGATAAATCATTTAAATACAATTGCACACTTCTCTCGCTTAGAATAATTGTTTTCTTGTACTTTAATATTTCAGGTATAACTAAACTAATGTGTTTTTAATTGCATGTAGTGTTCAAGGTTGTTTGCAATTCGTGTCGCATCAGAGCATTTTCAAGGTCACTGCAGTGCATGACCATTAACCATAAACTGCAAATTAAAAACAATGCCAAAATTAGTTTGTAAAAGTGTTAAGAAAGTTTAATAATAAAAAAATAAAACCCAATAATTATTAACAGCAATAACATAATCAAGCAAATGAAAAAATGTTTGTCGGTGTAATGGGTTGGTTGAGCAGGGACGACTGACGACTATATGACGAGCAAAAAAAAAACGAAGAAGAAATATAACACCCAACGACCACGAGAAAACAACACATCTACAAAACAACAGAATACAGAATACAAGAACAAGAACAACAAAAAAAAAAAACAGCTCTACAAAAATGGGAAATGGCTGGTAAAAAAGAAAATACATATATTTATTTTTCCATTGCTTTTGCCATTTTTACACCCACGTTTTTACTGTGCTTTGAGTACACAGTAGAAAAACTTTGCGCTTTCCCGCAAAAGGGGTTACAAGCTATATACACAGCTTATATTGGCAAGCATATACATATGTCAGCATCCACATATTTTTACAGCCGTAGGGGAGAGTAGCGCCCCAAACATGATGCTGAAGAAAAGAAAAACGAAATGAAAGAAGTACAAGTGAAATAAAAAGACGTGAGGTAAAATTGCGAAGAAATATACGTAAATAAAGCTTGTACATGGATATATCGATATAGATATACCCCTATAAGAGTTTACCACGTTCTATTCGTATATATATGTATATACATAGCAGGCAGGAAAACTCAAGAACATGAATAAATAAATAAATATAAAAGAGAGGGAGTGAAACGACACACAATAAAATGAAAACGATGAAAATATACACAGAAAAGGAGAGAAAAGTGATGCTGTTTTTATGGTTAGATGTATTTCTCATTTCCCTCCGTCAGGTTTACCGTTTTTATTTCTGGATTTTCTTTTTTACACTCCGTGTCCTTTCATTTTTTGTGTGCTTCTTCATCCGCCTGTATACCGAGTGTATATATATATATGGACTCTTCAAACTATACATGTACATTCGCTTAATACATTTCATGCCGATACACATGTGTATACATACTCGACACTCGTACACAATTTTCCACGATATAAATTCTCACCACCCACCTACGTCAACCCAATCAACCACTGCCATCATAATACAACTCGGCAAGTACATGCTAGAGAGCACGGCGACTGGGAAAGTAGAGCGATAAATTGAGAAGCGAATGAGTGGGAAGAAAAGAGAACAAAATATACATCACACACGTTGTATGAGGAGGGCAAAAGCAAAGCATAAAAAAGGGGCGAAAAAATAAAAAAAATAAACACACACAGAAAACATAGAACGAGAAAAAGTAAAAAGGCTCTCAAATTCAACATCACACAAAGAAAATGGGGTTGTACAAAACTGGTGCGCGGTGGCTGAGGATTGGGGTATTGGGGATTGGGGACTGAGGAGCTTCAGTTTGTACGGTGGTTGTTGGTGGTGAATGGTGGTGATATCATGTGATATGGAACGAGTTGAACAAAGCTGAGTGGTTATAGGAAAACAGCAACTGGCAGGGCCTGCGGGGAGGGATGTCGGCTGTGTGGGGCCCGAGTCCCAACCATATTACCACCATCGCCATCGCCACCACCACGTAGTATAGTCTATGAACAGAAATCAAGAGGTACAACGTCGGGAGGATATGAAGTTGAGAAACAAAAGAAAAATGAAAACGCAGATGTGTGTAACCAGAGTTATTTTCCCTCGTTGTTGCTCAACATACATATCTATACATAGTGTGGCTGTAGATATGGATATGTATTATGTACATTGCTGTGCAGTGTTAATGTTTTCGTTGTACTGTGCATACAACACATAAGAGCATAATATAGAATGTGAATTTACCCGCATTACGTATATATGTACGTGAACATATGCATATATAGTATTATATGCATGTTCGACTGTGCCCCCCATTTTTGTTTCCCTCTGCTAGGGAAATGTGGTCACATGCTGGGCACCAACTCAAAACGTCAACCTCATTACTTAGGCATCAATTGAATGCCATCTCTCAATTATGAATTGGGGGAGAGAGGGAGGAGTGGTGGGGTAGACAAGGCGCAGCTGAAGATATTTTGGAGCCTGCGGATTGCGGATGAATCGTAAACAGTAATTTTTTTTAGTCTCAAAATCATACGATTGTAGGCAGAATCAAAAAATCACATTAAAGTAATTGTTGGTCATTTTAACTTCAGGACAGCGTCTTTGTTGAAGTATCCGCCTGCAATTGACTATTGGCGACAGTAAAAGCAATATTTGAACAGCGTATTTAAAGAAAAACGCATTTGACGCAGGTGACTCAAAAATACTAAATAAAAAGTCTGATTACTTAGCAGAATTATTATAAAGGTGTTAATTACACAAGCCAGTATCGACATTCGACATCCTCCACTGAACAACAAAAATTTCCTCGTCGCACCACAAATGTACATACCCATATATAATATTTATGTACACGCTGTCGCGATAGCCCACTCTCTCCTATATCCGACGTCTAATTTCTGTGCGACTGGCGGCGCTTCTGATTGGTCGTGTTAAATGGGCCGCGATCAGCACTCCACGTGGAGTCGCTTCGCCGTTGTTTGGCCTGTGCACGGCTCCTTGCCCCTATGCCGGGTCCCCTGCTACAATGGTGCCTGCGTGGTATTGTACACAGAATTGTAGATTTTCGCCTCTACTTATATATGAGTGTTTCCAGCATACCACCTCGCCTCTTCCCCGGGGCATTGTCGTTGTCGTCATTTTTATGTTTTTCCATGAAAAGAATTTCATGGAATTGAACCAGGGGATCGACGCAGAAGGCAAAAAGGGATATGGAAGAAAAACGAAACGTAAAAACTACTGAAAAGAAAAGCAAAAACATTTTCAGAACGAGGGAGATGAGATTCTACCAAAGCGAGGGAAACAGAGGGGTGGAGGTGTCTAAAACAGATATGAAAAAAGGAAAACCCAAAAGATCTGATGGAAAAAACTTGTGTGCCTTTTATTCTTTTCCCCATTCCAATTTAGATCGTCCTCGCCTTTCCTATTTTTCGGGGTTTGAAATCGCTTTTGGGATTTCATTTTTTTTTTTTCGACTACATGTATATTTTTTTTTGCTTGCTCCTTTTCAATATTCTTTACATTTCCACATGCAGATAAATACATAATTTTAAGAGTCTTTTGGATATACTCGTCGGCTTATACAGATACATACATATATACACCGCATTTCCGTACGAGCAACATACACTACGAAAAGTCCTTTTTTCTCGGTTTCGCGCTGTTTCTCCTTTTTCACTTTGGTCACCTTATCTTCTTTGCTTGTACTTTATTTTCCTCTTTAATATTTCAACATATTTTTTTTTTCCTTTGCTTCGGGATCCAATGCGCGTATTCGGTATTAGTATTCTTATAGCATTGAACTTTTAATTTCTTTTCGTACACATTTACACTATATAAATATACTCGCGTACATTGTATTTGTTTACTTCTTCATAATTCCATATCTTTCTTTAAAGGGCTAATGAGACTCGCGCTCGTGGTGTGCGACATTTCACGTGTTATGATGGGTGCAATTTCCACTCGTCAATAGAGGTTTATTGACTTTGCACACCTTAAGATATTTTATTACATGCGCCACTAATCATATTATCATTCCCTAATTCATTATGCCGCGAAATTATTAGCTTCACATCTTTAAGATTATCTTTGAAATAATAATAGCGTCGCAAAGAGTGTGTTGAATATGCACTGGTGACTAAACAATTGAACACATGTATTTGTTATCTACATATTTGCAATTTCAGGCAGTGCTCAGATATAGTACGAAACATAACCTCAATGACATCGATTAGCAAAATTAATTGAGTTTTAGTGGCATTTTCATTTTTCTAACAGTATCTCGATAGCCATTAGCTCAAAAGCAGAACTCAGTAGGTTATGGGCACCTAATTATTCTGCCATAAAATGTAACTTTGTAATGGATGGTGTACGTTTGTGTATAGCTTTAAGTATAGCAAATTAATATTAACCATTTTCTATAATAATATGTTATTATGCTTTATGAAGCGTGTTCCAGCAATGAAAACACATTTACAGACG
>JANSTS010004777.1:5018-21604 GCA_026546915.1 Sylvicola fuscatus | reverse complement strand
GTTTCAAACTTTGTCAGGATTGTAAGCGGTGGGTGGGGGGGGGGGGAGGGTGATCGGTTTGTGAATTTCAACGCGAAAACTTTTGTGTATTCAGTGTGGAATATTCAGTCGCATTCACAAACGCACAATATCCTGAGGCTTTACTACCAAAGTGTCGTAAAGCAATAAATTAGTCGTATTAATATCGCAGGCGCGCGGTGTGTTTGGAAGCGCGCACGGCGAAAGGGAATGGAGGGAGGCGGGGGGTGGTACCGTGGACATCGAGGTTATTGGAACATTTATGCGAGAATCGTGAAATTATGTCGCCAAAGGCGAGCTTTTTCGATTTGGTATTGGCGACATTCATTCGAGGTACATTTCGTTGGTGTATATGGGTATTTATTGACTACAGAGCTTGTTTTACGCTTGATTAATATACTGCACAAACGTTCTATGAAAATATGTGCGGCTTTTGGGGCTTTCGGGTACAAATAGGGCCACAGCACCCCAGACTGTTATGACCTATGATATTCGCGTTCGATTACAACAGTTATTTGAAATACAACCGGAGGTATAATTTTGTCGATAACTAGCTCATCCGCTCAAATGAATTGTGGCCATCGATTGATTTGTTTTCATTAACGTTTAGTCGCACTTTTTGCGAAACTTTTCCGGCAGTTCTACCTCAAGGAATTCGCTGCAACTCATTCATCTTTCTTAAAGCCCGACATTGATACTGTCCAAACCAGTGCAGATACATCTTCATCCGTCTACATCGAACTTTCTGCATACGGCAGCTATCACTTGTCACATACTTTGAATACGAACACTCTTAAACTTACAGCATGAGATTGTCTAAAATTACACACAGGCAAATCCACAATGGCATGAATAAAACGTTTTAGATATAATTGATAGTGTCTGTTCGGTAAAATTCCTTTTCGATTTGAATTATCGGTTTTGCGCACATGAGTGAAGAGTTAGTGAAGTTTATGTGAAATCTGGCAAACTCCATAGTACATAAGATGTGACGATAATGACCAAAATCCGGATTGGTTGGTTTCCCCACAATCTTATACTCAATCTTAGCTGTTTTATTTTTTTGTTTAGTGGCGACTGTGGTCTACTTTGTCATTGAAATTTGTCATTTATAGACACATGTATGCGAGTATCATCTCACATTGCCGGCGCTTCCAAACAGAGAGGTTAAAACTTTATCCGCATTCAGGCATTCTGACGCACGTGCAAAAAACTCTAAGGACCAACTGTCGATGTTTTCTTGCTTTATTTCGACATGCTAAAAGTCATAGCTTTGGTTAAGACGAACCCTAAGGAATCGGCATTTAATGAATAAACGATTTGAGAGAATATACGAATGCTTAGGTCAACACAAATTGCTGAAATTTTTGCCCTTGGTTATATGTAAAATGATGTGTCGTTTAAGACTCGTGGCGGTTAATATTTGTTAAATGTTAAATCATTATTTATCTTGTATGGGTTAGTAAATGACGCGATGTTTACTTACAGTACGGTGTATAAAACACCGAGATGATTTAAAATTTTAGCATTCAAGTTATAAATCACATTCGAAGAAAAGAATACGTGTAATTAGGGAAAATTTAGCCAACTACGCCCTAATTTGGCCAGTCTTACCGTAATTACAGTAACGTCAAAAGGTGATGATTTATGTATATTAAACGAAAAAACAATCAATTATCACACATTTCATTAGTTAAATTGCTTAAAGTAGCAGTTGTAGCATGCAATCAAATCAAGGTTTTCCACAGCATTCATTCATTATCCTTTTTCACCGCGTAATCGTCTTGCCCGGACGACTAGAGTCCGACGCCGCTGGTTAATCACCCAAGAAGAACATTTATTTAATAATCCGAATATGTGTCATGATTGCAATCAATTAGACATCACGATATTTTTCGCTCGATTACCGCTTTGGGGATGTGCTCCATTCAGTCCAGCATCACGCATATAGCTGTCCGTAATTATTGTCCAATTAAACACACATATGAGTGTATGCATGTTCGCCAAATTGTGCACACGCAGAAGTGAGATTTCAGTGCCTCCATCGTCAGCACGAACAATTAATACAGCAATCAAGTCAGAAGAACGTTGTCGGACGATGGTGCCGCTTTTGGCAGAGGCCAAATGGATATCAAATTATCCGTTGGATAAATAAGCATTATTAATTGGATGGAGAATGTCATCAGTCATTTGCTAAGTCCACCGGACACGCGGTCACCACTCAGTCGGCATGAGGGGTCGCCATGTGTGGTGATTGTTTCACGTCGTCATTGCCATTACATAAATTATTTATTGTGCTGAGCTTTATGCAAATGCGAATCTGACACTGCTCCCTTTTTTAAGATGTCGCATCGAATCACACACTTGACAAATTATCACGCGTTTCTTGATACCTTTCACAGACTATTAGCTGCTTATATCTGTAAGACATCAATGCGAATATTCAGTTAAGGGTATGTTACTAATTTATAACGCCATGCCAGCTGGTGTCATTATCATCAATCATTATTTATCAATCAACGCACACGAATCAATGCTTTTCAGGCCTCCATTCATGTGACTCAGCATAATGAAACGCAAGACTTTTCACCTTTTCAAAGTTAATCATCATTGAATGTTGTCTGTCTTGCCGATATTCCTATATAAGAATTAGGAGTGGTTTGCACAATGTTCAGCTTTTATGGAAATTTGTTTCCATTGTCCACGTTGTTTATGATATTTGTGACTTAAATTGACTCACATATTATATACATATATTTATATATATACAATATGTATAAGTTTTGTTATTATGTACTTGGCGTTTTTATGTGGGTGTTTTTAGAAAACAAAATTTTATGTATTTTATAATAATATAAAATTGAATTTAACGCAAAACTCCGACATCATAATCAGAGGAATATTTGACTTAAAGTTCATAAAACTTTATTTCAACCTTTTGCTTTGATACACGTTTTGTTCCAGTCAGCAAAAATTCATTGAATAAATGATTTTCACAGTTCAACAATATTTTTCTAAATGTTATCAAAACGTACACAAGTGAAAATTAATTGTCTGTACGTTTTTACGGGAATCATCATGTTCGTTAAAGTTTCTTCTCTCTCTATATGTCCATTAAATATTTAACGTTTTGTTTTGCGACAATCTACCAAGGTGGATGAGAAAAATGATGTTAAAATTTAAAAAAGACGTTAAAACAGATTTACTACCTTTTAATAGTGGTCCATCACGGATGAACTTTGTTATACACAAAAGTCAAATGTATGAATAATTCTGGTCAAAAACACTAGCGTGCCAAAAAAGCTGGTCGTATTTCTTAGAATGCACGATTGTTCGGACCAACCAATAAACTCAGTGTATTTAATATTATATTATTAAGGTTTTTATGTTGTAACAAAATTTGTAAAAAAAAATCTTTTTCAACATTTGAAGAAAAAAAAAATAGAAATGACCAATCACAAAGAAACTACAACTTTCTTGGCTGCACTTCTTTACAATGTACAGCACTCATCTGTGACATAGCACCAATGAACCGCGGTAATTTGAGCGCTCGTAAAATACTGCAGAGTTACAAGTCTCTCACGGTCGATCGCTTTCAATATTTTAATAAGTTTTCGGTTGCATATCTACTCAAAAATACATGCAATAGTTTCGAAATAGATTGGCACCAGCCTCGGCCACGATGTGCACAATGCACATTACCCGAAATGATGCCACTGCATACAATGCTCACATTGTAGTGATTGCAGTTTGCACCAGCGCAGCAGCGCAAATAAAAGCGACTCTTTATTCCTCCCCAGGATGTTGAGCGCTAAACAAATGTTGGCCCGTTTCTTTGTTTGCGACCATCTATCGACAAACGAAGATCCGATTCTGTGCAACACAAATAACGCCAAACAAACAATGCCTCTTAGGGCTGCTTTAAATTTGTACAACGCTGCCTCAGAAGCGACGCCAAAGTCTTAATGATTCAGGCAAAGATTAACGGCGACTACCCATCACGATCTCACTTTGCATGTTTCGTGCAGTTTGGCGGTATTGCGTGAGTTATTAGCGTGGTTAATATTCACAAAAAGAAGCAAAAAAAAAAAACTCAAAAATTTAAGACCACTGTTGAGACGTTTACAACTGCTGGTGTTTGTGGCTTGTGCTAATCGATTTGTGGTCGTTTTTGCATCTCGCCGTTTTGTATGGCTTTTAATTTATTCCCATTGCCCAGATCCGTTTGAATGGATGCGATGGAGCAAAAATGCGCCTTAATGAAATAAATCATGTCGCGTATCGTAACATCTTCAGCAACCTGTTTTTTTTTTTTTAATATATGTTAAAGGGTCTCTCTTTTGAGCTGGGCCGCGAGTTACGGCTGTTGATGAGTTGCGTGCGCAAGGTGGACTTTGCATTTAATACCATTAAGCAGCACGCCAATTGGATTTTCTGATAGCCGCTTCGCGTCGAGGCGTATAGCAATCGTGAAGGACACATTCTCTTTGATTTATTGCATTTTTGATTTCGTTTAATTTACTTGCGATTCCCACTTTCCATATATAATATGATTGCCGCGTGCACTATCTTTCTGATCTACTGCAAGACGCTATTCCGGGTGGGCACTAAATTCATCATCGTGTAAGCACAACGCAATTGAAGTTTCGTCGATGCCGAATCACTAATTTTGGTATTTTTAATTAAAAATATACATTTTTTTCTGTCGATACCAACTCATGTACGGCTGGAGGAATATTAAAATCGAATTTATTTCAAATTGGACACGCTCATCCCTTCTTGAAATGCGTTTCTAGAAGCTTCAGCTGGCCACATACTCATATACGAATGCATGTATTGTTGAAAAAGAACTCATGGCTACGAGAAATAATCGGAAGACCTTGAACACTGAACAGTGCCTCTGGACAAATGAGTGCGGCATACCGAAAGTAAAATGGAATAAGATGTTGAAAAGGAAATATATTTAACATGAAATGCTTTTTAATTGTGTCTTCGAAGCGTGGTTAGTCGACTGCAGAAAAAATGAAGCCAACATTTCATCTCCGATGCAAAGATGCGCAGAATTAAGATGCGTGCGGGTCGGCAATATTCTTTTAACTAATATTTATGTTCAATGCTCATCATTAAGAAAATGCGCAAGATCACTGTATCGATGTTGCAATAGTTTTTAACAAGCGTTTTTTTAAGATTGACGAATAAGTCATCGCATCATTCATTTTTAACGAAAGGTATTTGTGCGTGCGCAGCTTAATCAATTTTGTATTGGCAAAATTTATGTTCATGTTTGCAATTAAAATTAATTATGCTGCAGCTTTGATATTTTTAAAATTATTGTAATAAGTATGTGTAAATTATATAGGTTTTTAATTAGTAAACCTTTTCACATTTTTTAAACAATTTTAGATTTAACCTTTTTGCTACTTGCCAATTGCTGGAATTTGGCTCTTTTTTATGTAAATTGGAAGCATCTATATCTGTTTCAGTTACTCTTATCTGCTTTGGACTCAAACGAAAATTCACCTCAGCTTAATAGAAAAATGATTTCCTGCTCTTTTTATTCTTTTCACTCAATTGCGATGTGGCACCAAAGAAGAAATAAATAAAAAACTGTAAATTTTGTGCCTTCATCCAGGAATTTGCAGCATTTAAGCCACATCAAAATAACAATTATTACTATTAATTTCAAGTCTTAATACGAGTACTTATGTGAATGATTGAAATTTGAACCTGTATGGGGAGGTATTGAATAAATAAACTAATTAACTAATTAAGAATATTTAATTTGTAGAATTGGGTATAAACTGGCAATTTCAATAAGTTTTTAAATGGTTAGAAGTTATTTCTTAAAACTTTTCACATATAACTTATAATAGAGCGACTTCATGTCAAATTTTGAGTGTCAATGAGATATCATTGACGAAGGAAAACCACTTATCAATTTGTAAACATGTGGCGCTATGCCAAAGCTTTTCTCATCTTATCGTTGAATTTAGGACTGATTAGCATTACATTATTAATAAATGAGAATACACATGAGTTTTGAGTAATCTATTTCAAATGGAAATTAGGTATTCTTATTTTGCAATCAACGACGATATTTTTCACAATATCTACATATAAAATGTTGATGCAAATTCAATTTGTATCTTTAATATCTTTAATCATGATTCACAAATTTTTTAATCGATAGACCATATGTAAACATATTGAACAATTTGAATAAAATTCAAGCCACTGATCCAAAAATTCGCTTTAATGCTTATGTAGATATAATTATTTATGTAAAAATTAATCTGGAGTGCCAATCGCAACAAAGCTTAGTTTTTCGACAATTTTTTTTTATAATATTTTATCAAAGCAATCGAAATAAATAATTATTAAAGATATTTGTTAATTTTCAAAAAAAAGCAACAACCAATTGATTGATCAGTGATATTGAACTTGAAAAATGTTTATTTATACGAGTATTTGTGCGCTAAGCTATTTGGCTCTTCTTTACGTAATTTTTTATATAAAAATTCGATTTGAACCTTGAAGAAATGTTTGTTTGAACTTTACATATTGAATAAAGTTGTTGGTGTATTTATGTTCTTAAATTGGGCAGAACAAATATATAACAATTAGAATTAGGAAAAAACATTGACCCTATTTGCTTTGAAACAATTTTTGTCAACATAAGTCGAATAACAAGAATAGAAGATTATATTACCGCCTTTTCGTTTTTTATATAAAAATGGTGGCGGTATGTACATTACCTAATATGTATATGAAATACAAAATTTACTCAAAAGCATACATATTACATACCTATGTTACTTGATTCTCTCTTCTAACGACGTATTTAGACAAATTAATCGTATATGTTTGAGTGAATTGATTTTAAATGAAATACCATTATCATTGAAGCAATCAGCTCGATCCTGAAAATCATTAATTAGTAATACCAGACTAATCACTCCTTACAAGATAAGTGACAGTCAATGTTTATTGATAATTTGATAAGTGGTTTTTATATGTTAATAATATTCCATTGCCACTTTACATATAAATGATAAAAAAGTTTATTGTTTTGACTTAATTGATATGGGTTTATAATATGTAACATACTTGATGCTAAGTTGCGTAAATTGGAAAAGGTAAAACTTAGATGTTAAAACTACGAGTATACTAACAATATGACTAATTTATAGGTTTATGGAAATACTTTGATAAGTCAGAAGTAAAAATTTCAAACTTTTTTACAAAATACCTAAATTAATATTGGATTAGTTCGTTTATCTTAAGACAAAAAGCATTGATTCGTATATACTTTAAGTTTATCAAGTAAGAAGACTTACAAATTTAGAGCCTAAATCAATCATAACATTTCCATTTCAAACAATGTGGCTAAAAAGTTGTGAATTCCTAGGTCGAGGCACATGAATTTACCGTTGGTTTCGTTTCCTCTTCGGTGTCACAATTTCGCGAATAATGTGGTGAGTTTCTGATTATGTCTAAAATAAATTGGAGTAAATGAAACGGTTATAGATGCTTGCAATTTCAGTAAAAGCATAAAAAAAATTCAAATTCCAGTAATTGGCAAAGCCGTATGACGTACTCGTAAATGTAATGCATAAAAATGTTAGTTCGAGTTCGAGAGTGACAGTGGTCGGAGTCTTTTTCTGTTTTCTGAGTGACGATATAAATTTATTTTAATTAAGAATAGTTTTGCTGTGATATGTGTTTGTGAAAGGAAATCTTCAGAACTTCTACTTCATTGACTTAAGGTAAGTTTTATTATTATATTTTCTATCTAACTATATTATATAGTTTTCAAAGATAGTTTTAATAAGCATTTAATTAAAAAATGTGTAGTAGTTGTAGTATTTAATCATGATAAGTCCTTAACATACAAAAAGTTTCTGCATATTTATTTGTCATTACCAACAGCATCAATTTTAAATATAAAATGAAAGATTAATATATTTTAATCCCAATATAATCAATCACAATATTTCCTTAGAATAAAATTGCAAGCTCACATGATTAAGGCAACCTTTACCTTTTATTCCTCTTTATTGTTGTTTATTGTAGAGAATAATTTCAACATACATACATCCAAAATAATATAAAAAATCATAAACAATTTACTGGTTTAAAACAAACAAATTTCTTCTATTTGAAATTACCGTTGTCTGTTCAGTCTAGATGATTTCATGAAAACATATTTGTGCCATTTTCTTAGAAATACATCGTGCAATAATTTAAATTCTTTCTGGTTTAACAACTCAACATTAGTTCTGGAAAACTCACTGTGAACAGTTCCCAGAAAAGTATTATTTCTTATACTTTGAGTATGGACTGGCTCAATTACCAAAATTTCACTTAATAGTTTAAGTGGCTGAGCTACCTTGATACTTTGATTGAAAGTGAGTCAGATATTCTGGTAAGACATCTTATTGTTGCAGCCAAAACCCCCACAATATTCCAGGAAGAATTTAATTTCCAAATAAAATAGAAATACTCCTTCATAGGGCAAATAAGATATACAAGCTACGATACTTGACCACAGTTCACAGATTACGCTCATTCCATCGAACAGTTATCCTCGCCGCTAGCGTCCCTGGTAATTCCTATTCCCTATAATGAGTGGTGATGTCAAGTACTAGATAATCTGACTTATTTTAGCACGCTAATACATTAAGCGTCTCTCCAGTGTCATGCTGCATGATGAGTCTAATCAAAATGCGAAAATGCTTCGTTGTAATCAGATTAAGATATGTGTCACTTAGCATTTTTCGTCTATAATTCTCTTGCACATCTTGTGGTCGTTGGCACTTGATTGATGGTCGAAATCAAATTGGACTTCAATTGGCGGACGCTTCGAATTGCTATCGCTGCGCCCACACACCCACTCGAACCCACGCAGAAGGGAGGCCACAGTCCAGCTATAAAAACATTATATTCGCCGGGATAATTTGATTTGCGTATTTATACTTAAGGGTGGCGATAACGGCGCTAACATAAGCGCGTCCGCACTCAGCACGGGGGTTAGGGGGAGGCAACACGTTGAGTGATGGTACTTATGTGGTTTTTATTCAATTGTTGTTGCCGCATTGGGTAAATTGGATTCGTTGTGCGTGTGTGTGCGCGTCTTGCTTTGTTTTTGAAGCTGACAGCTTCTTGTCTGGCAGCATCGTACATAGATAAGTCAGGGATGTAGAGGCGCGTACCATCGCAGCAGCATTAAAGACGTACGCATTCACATGTAAAGGCACGCATAGTCGCTCGATGGCGGACGGATATTCGCATAGCAGACATGTTGTAAAAAAGGGTAACGGCGTAATTGCATTTTCGGGATACGTTCATTCGAACAAAATTCTTTTTTTTTTGCGCTGCCCTTAGATATAGGGGTCGGCCGTCAGAGTATGTGCTTTATTTTCTTTGCCGTAAAACCGATTTACTCTTACCCTTGGAAGCCATGAAAAAATAATGCAATTCTCTTAACACAAAATTTAGTCGAAAGTGATTGAATTAGTTTAATCTTTCTTGTTTGTATTCCATGATTTTTTCGCCATCCACAAAATAACTATTGTATATTTACATAATTTATTTAATTTAATAGGCGTGGGTTTCCTGAATCTTAATTAAAAATCTGTTTATTATTGAAAGCTCGTGAAGTTTGTATGGTTTGAAGAAGAGGAGATTACCAGTTTCGCGGTAAATACACAAACCACATACAATTGTTATTTTACTGCCTCACATTTTATTATCTGTATAAAACACCATCATTTGCGCAACAGAAAAAGTTATGAGCCACCCCTCCAATGATGATAACTGCTCACTTAAATAAAATAAAACATACCCATAATTTTATGTATAGGAATACATGATTACAACAAACAGACCAAAAACCTGAAATTAAATTGATGTTATTAAATATCCCAAGTGGATTTACGCACCAAAATTAAGCCGAACCAATTGGGTGAGGGCGCGTTTATAATATTCTAATTTTACGTGTCAATACCGTTCCGGAAATAAAGTTAATTAATGAATACGGCGAATTAATCACATTTAACATGAATTTGCGATTCCTTAGGCATCAAGAATTAGAGAGCCAAACGAATCTTCGTCTTATCATCAGATGCTATTTTGGCTACAAAATGAACAAATTACAGTCGAATATATACTTTTAGTAATAATTATTTAAGAATAAATAATTATTCTTTATATACATTTAACCATTAGACTCAGTTTTGCTTCGCTGGAACTTTATTTGACATGAAAAATATAAATTAAGTCAATTTAAATGCAATCGCCTTTTGATTGATAGATAAATTTAAAGGACCACAGCAATAGCCAGGTCTTTCTCTTGCGTGGTTATTGTTCCATTGGTATCATTTAATTACTTTTAGTTTAGTATTTTAAAATTCTCAATTAATTGTTTTCGAATCGACAAAATTCCAAATATGTTTCGGTTTCTGAGTCTATAGAGAACCTATAGTGAATCTATAGAGATGGAAAACTATTTTCTTATGTTGTAATCAAGAGGTGTCAATACTCGAATCGCTCAATAAAAAATCATTTACAATCTCTTTCGTATACTTTAGGATCTCTAAGTAAAGCAACAAACTCAGTACCCATTACTCATCCCTTAAATTATAATGATAACTTTAAGGTTATAGGATTGAAGAACTTGTTTAACTCGACATTTAATTAAATTGGACAGAGATTTCAAAATGCTCACACAAACAACGTATATAAATTCATCTTCGTCTTGACCTAAACCTATCTTTGATAAACAACAATGCTTTTTGGAGTGTGTCTTTTTGGTACGTGCACTTGAGAGCTTTCTTGTTTAAAGTTTTCCACTTACCGGACAAACTTTGGCCAGCACATATACACAGCTGGCAAAAGCCTATATTAAAGTATATACAAAATTCAAGTCTGGAATTGATGCAGATGAAGTGAGGGCGAAAGGGTGACCAATTGTGCACACAATAACCATCCTTTAAGAAGCGCACACAGTTCACTGAACTTGAGGGTTGGTTTTCTGCAAGAACAGCAAACAAACAAACCGAGAAATTAATTTTAAATGTGTCCCATTTGGTGACTACTGATTAAGTGGATACCTAGTGCCTATACCTACCATCGGGAAAGACATTGCACCAAAGTGGTGCCGGACGCCGGCTTACACATGTGAACCATTATCCATATATGTACCCGCAATGTTATCTGTAACAGGTCCAGTTTCAAATAAATGAACAAGCGAAGAAGGACCATATACGTTTCAGTGGAAAGGTATAAACTGTATCCAAGTACAAAGTTTTCTGTATGACTAGCTAAAAATTGTCTGTGAATTTTCCGATGCGGGATAGAATTGCCGTGTCTCGCTATGTTGTATTTGTTGCATTTTCGTGTCGTTTGTGTTGTATATTTGTATACAAGTATATTACCACTTTAACTTAGCAGTTCAACAGTGCACCATATACAGCTCATACTAAATATTCCACACTTCTCTATGGCTGTGTGGATATAGTTGCATTTTCTCAATGCTGAAAATATATCGCTTCCTGCGGGATGAGGAGACTCTTGAGACTGGGGAGCTTACAATTAAGCGAAATCCTCACAGACAAATAAACTGAACATAAATATAAGAAATAAACATTCAAAAGTATTCTGTACTAACAAATTGGGCAAATAAACTTTCCGAAATAGGAGTTTAAGATTGTAGTTAAAGGAGGCAATTTTTGAGAAGCAATATTTAAATAAGGCAGTGATATGTATAAAATCATTCAAAATTAGTTCTTACAGTTTTATTGTTTCTTTTGAAAATTCCTTCTTTTTTAATAATGTTTTGGCAATAGTTTCAAAAAGTTTGAATACAACTTAAAAAAATCAGGTATAAGCTTTTTATAAATATTCGCTAATTTAACTTTGTGCGAGTTTAAAGTTATAGATTTAAACTCGTTAGCTTCCTTCGAATTTTATACTGCTAAAATGTTTGTGTGTTATTATTCATATAATAATTTATTCAAAAGACTTATGTTATGTAAATTTCAATCGTTAAAAACTTAATTTGTGCTAAAATTTCGCACAAAAATTTCTAATAGGCGAAGATGGTCAAGCATCGGTGGTTCAGTGGTAGAATGCTCGCCTGCCACGCGGGCGGCCCGGGTTCGATTCCCGGCCGATGCATTTTTGTCTTTTCTTATTTTAATTTTATTTTGTAAAAACGATGACTATAAAGTATACAGAAAGTGGAGTACACAACTAGGGAATATGTGTTGGTGACCTTGGATCGTCTTTGGATAGTTTCGAAAAAAAAACTAGCAAGATTTTGATACGATTATGTTTTCTTGATATTTGTTTCTTTGAACATTTTTGTGTTTTTCTTTTACGTGAACTAAATTTGAAAACTTTGACTTTTAATAGCCTGGTACAAAATTTTTGTGCTTTAAATGACAAACTTTTTCGTAAATAATAAGTTTTAAATACCTTATTAATTTCTTATTGTTGTCGATATTGACAAAAAAATCAAATCTGACAATACTAATTATTGTACCAGTCTGAAAGTCGCATGAATTTCGATAACAGATCATAGTTTTGCGTTATCCAATTAAATTAATTAGATTTAATGTTTTTAAAAATATATAGTTTACATTAAATAATAATAAATAAACGCATATGCACTTTCTAAAAAGCACTTTAGCATTCAATTGATGCATTTCGTTGAGAACAGAAATTTTGTACAATATATTACGTAATGTACAAAGCTAGCATATGATACATATATGGATGCGAAGTACAGACAAAATACACACATTATTGTGTGTACATAACAAAACACACAGTTGTAGGGAAATGGCATGAAGAGGATTGATTTGCGATTCGTATCAGGCAGCAGCCTCATGGAAAATGAATAATCGTTTGTGGGAGAGGAAAGTGGTTAAAGCTTAAAGGTTTTATGCAGCAATACATAGCAGATCAATAAATAGTTTTTCCCTTTCAGTCAAAAACGTAGCCGTCGCTCTTGCCATCATTAAATAGCCGAGATACACGCAGTTACTGGGCCATCTGGCATACATGAGTTAACATGCAGCCTGTGGGCATGAAAATGAATTTGTGAGCTTAAAGCTCAACACGTCCATTTTCATGTATTTCGTATTCTAAATTGTGTTTGTTAGTCGTGAATTACATTTGTACTTGTACACATGTGTGGGCAGCAGGCTTTTTATGAGGATTTAAATCTCGATATATAATTATATTTAAAGTATCAATAAACAACAACTCATTGCCAAAACGATATTCCAGAACAGCAAAATCAATTACAATAATCTCTAATGAACCGAATCATTTTAAATGATGATGGTTTTAAGTTGGACTGCCATTTTAAATATGCGGTTGTATTCCACTCCAACGCCGCTTTGTTGTTTGTACCTATAACCTACATATATGCTGAATGCATACTAGGTAAAGGCAGGCGAGAGCCTGTGACAGGTGAAATATGTAGCATCAAACTGAACTGAGTGCGCACATTATTGGGGACGCTTTACCTTATTCCATTTATCTATCCGCGGGCGATATATATCCAGGGCCGAGTTTCTGTGGTGTTTGCCATTTGTGTTTGGCACGCGAAACTGCACATTAATGTGTGCTGTATGTGGTTTTTTAATTTGGCTGCCTAATTAGCGAGAAACATGAGCATATTGAATCATGTGTGGGCACAACATTGCAGTTTACACGAATTGCGGATGCATAGCATATTCTGCAAATATTCATGTGCATAAAACACCAAAGCGCTCACAGGTTGTGCATTAATTGATTCAGCAATCAACTTTAATTTCTGAAACGTTTTCCAGCGATTTGCCTTAACTATTATGATCGTGGGTACATGCTTCTGCGAAAATAAAAGCTCGCCTCTTTTGTTGTTTTGTGTGATGTTGAGCATTTGCGTGTGCGCTTTTTTGTCGCTTACATATTTGTTGTTTTCTATTCGTAAACAGTCAACACAATTGCTTCGTCCATTGTTAAAGTTAGGGGCTCAATTCAAGTGAGGTGACAACTATCACGTTCGTACATGTGCACATATACACACGGCGTCAGCAGCACCAAACGACATGACACCACATTCAAACACACAAAGCTTTCACAAAATTCGCTGTGGGGTGGTGGCATTTTCTAAACTGAATGCGTGGAAAGGGCGGCGAGGGGGGAGGGTGGAGGGGCAGCCTCGTGCAATTGGTACAGACAGACAATTTAGACACATCGCAAGTTCGCATGTCGATGCTGACGTACACTATTCGTTCGTATGTGTTTTGCAGAAAACTTTAATTGTTGCAACTGGTGCCGAAGGGGCTGAACAAGGGTTGATTTGTGCAATGAAGTTTTCAATTGCACTCACAGCAATTATGTGCCCAATATTGACACTGCTTACAATTGATTTTCCTAAGCATAATCTTCTTACACACTCAACCACACAAATTCGGTAAATCCCGCAGCAACAGATTCTTCAAATTGCACATTTCGTGAAAGTGTGTAGAACGAGTATCGAAGCAACGCTTGGTTTCATGCCAGAAATATATCTCACTTGCGAGGGGTAGCAGCCACCCCCAGTAGATCAAAATTCTGCGTTGAAAGACGTAACTAGTTACATTGACGACTGACGTTTACACAATCGTAATGCACACAGTGGAATGATTCAGATGCAATTCATATACTTAAACTGCAATCAAGACAGTTCTATATTGTACATCTAACATGAAACATCACTAATTGACTGCTTAACGTCAATCTATATTTAATCATAGTTTCTCTGAACTAATAAGAAAAAACTGAGTTCTTAAAGATTATGCGAGTTGAATGGTTTCGGTGTTAAACATCAAAATAAATACAATAAATATAATCGACATCCATAAATGTAAAACATAAATGAATAGAGCTTTATTATCCTAACGGTAATTTGGTGCAATCGCAAGTAAGCATTCATTTAATGCGCTTTATAAATTATCGCAACGGAACTTTGTAAATACAAATCGGAATCATTATGCACAGCGTAATACATAAAAAATATTAACCCCTATGAAAAAGGGGTTCAACAAATAAAAAGTTGTGCAACACGCATCCCACTACACACCCTAACGAATTTAAATAACATAATACATAGTATATATGTAGTTAGAAAAGTATGCAGTCGGAGATTACTTGACTCGGTCATGTTGTTCATATTAAATTAATCGATATTGAAATTGGAAACTTTTTACCACAAATAACAGCCATCAGATTGTGGTCATCCTCTGTGGGCGCTTTTCTAGTTTGTATGGTGAGCTTTTTTGGTTTTGTTTTTGCAACAGCATCCGCATGTTCGATGGACGCATAACTTCCTCTTTTAGCCTGACACTATGAGCTACACTAGTACAAAACACACCAATCTACGTATGTATTTATTTACGTTTTCTACCCTTACCTGCACCACTTTTCCCCAGTGTTCGTCCCTTCCATTTTTGTCAAAGTTTTTGGTGTGCTGTTAATAAGTTAGCCCTTTTTGTTGGGCCATGCCTCTCCAACATACATATGTGTTGTGTGAATGTGTGTGGTGTGTTATTTGACGAGGTGGTATTTAATGGAGGCTGTTGGTATATGTGCACTGGATTACACTGTGGCCATCTATAGTCACATAAATTAATTTGAATGTATGGCTGAGCTTAAAAAAGCTTTAACAAAATTTAAGTTAATTTGAGTTGGCGGCTAGTTTTGATATTATTGTAATCGAGCTGGTATTTGAGGGTTGTTTAAATGAATTGTGCGTGCCGTACATTTATGCGATTTAGCATATTACTGAGTATTTACACTCTTTATGTTGCGCAATTAAAAGGCAAAAAACTATTATTAGTTTAATATAGTTGAATATGCTTTGTGCATGATTTAAAATCATCATAATTGTTTAAGAATTATTTTTAGTTTATAAACATTCATGAAAGTTTTACAGAAGCTCCGAATATTTGTGGTAATGCAAACTAACTCTCTAAAATATAAATAACAGCCAATATAATATATGAAAATGCATTGGTAAATATGCCATTTGGTGAAATTGTAATATAAAGCACATATAAATATTGAAACATCTTTAATTTAGAACCACAATATTCGAAATACGAACAATAATTTTTGTTTGTCGATTAAAAATAAAAAACCGAATCCTTATCATGTGAAATACGCGCATACTCGTATTGTATTGATTTCTTGTACAAACAATTTGTCTAAATATTGTTAATTTAAATAATATTGCCATAACTACAGGATCATTCACTGGAAAATGATTGTAAATTATTTTAATTATATCCAATGTCCATATCAATATGGTTGACCGATTTTGAAAACAATATCATTTAAGAGGACTAATATAAATATGAGCATTGATGTAAAAAACAAGTTCGCGAATATTCACATTATGAGGGATTGCGAATTATTGTAATCGAAAACGCAAAACGGTTATGGTGAAATTTAATGGTTGATTTGTCATATATTCGCATCGATGATGCTTAAAATTAATTGCAAAAATAAGTATGGGATTTACTCTACGAAGTACG
>JANSTS010004776.1:76066-88121 GCA_026546915.1 Sylvicola fuscatus | reverse complement strand
TCACAGTTCACTTGAACAGTGAAGTGGTTGCACGGTGCTGCTGTTGCTGGTATCTACCAGCCGACATGCCGGCACGTCCTCTACGGTTAGCTTATGGTCACGAACTGTGCGAAGGATTAGCGTTACCACTACTAAATAGTGAAAGTTATTCGCGCTTCTTGGTCGGTGTTTATTGTTTCATTTGCAGGTCATTTGGAAGGCATGTGGATTCGTGCCGTATTCGTCGTGCCGTGGGCGGCCCGAGGGGATTGTATTGGGGGTGTCGTAGGTGCTCATCGTAAATTTATTGCATGGTCGATTTCAGCGAAAGTTATTTTATGATAGAATAATTGTTCGAGGGCTTATGATTAATGGACACTCAATAAACTATTTTTTTTTTTTAAATAGTTACAATATTCATACCTTCTTATCAGGCATTTTCAAATTGAAACATACCTGATTTTTAGTTTTTTTTCAAGTTTTTTATATATTTTTTTTAAATCCAGACCTTAACAGATTAACTGCATATATTCGAGTTTGTAATTTTAGAAACTTATGACCGCAGTCAAAATGTTTTTCAGCTTAGAAAGCTCGTTACCCTAAAAAAGTTTATCCAACAAACTTTTATGCTCAAATGTACCTGCAAAATTTCCGCATTATCACAATCAAGTGTCCATAGAACCCCCAACGGGCGCCACTTCACCCCACACATCAATTATAATTACATTGAAAAAGATAAACACTAACTTTTTCAATTTTGTTTAATACATTTAACCTACTCCACTTTAATTTTCCTTTTTGCATGGCTAGAACACTCCTTTTATTTATAAGAACGAAATGTTCATGTATAGATAATGTTAAATTTCCTGATGGAGTGGGTGGTAATAAGCACCCCACATACTCTAAACTGCACGGGACTTCTGTTTGTTTAAGACGCTGGCATGATGGTCATTACTCATTTGTTGCAATTTGTCGATACCTAGTTGGTTGACCTTGAAGGGTGTGGGTAGCAAAAGATATCATGAGAGAATGGGTTAAAGTGTTACGCCAACTGTAATTAAAATTGATAAGGTTGATGATTAAAAGAGGAAACAATTAATCAATAAAGGTTTTTCTCATTAGTTTATTGCGCATGTATGGGATTTATTTTATAATAATTAATATATTTAACGTTAATTTAGATTTTCTGCATTAGTAACATGGAGGTAAATTTATAAAGTGAAAATCAGTAGTAACGAATTTATCGTTTACATTTTAGCCAAGCCTTCCCAACGGTCTGGAACTGTTAGAAAGTATCGTTCCATTGCCTCGCTGAATCTCTGCTTGTATGGTTTTGGCGAAATTACTGTTGGAAGTTTTCCTTGTCCACCAAGCAATCCACTTTGCTTAACAATTGACTCGAGACGTTTGTCCAATGTGAAAGTTCGAATATAATCTGCAAATGTTTCAATTAATAAATATTAATTTTTTGTACAATAAATATTTTTTACCTATAATTCCAAGAACTAAAATATTGTCTTTGCTATTCAGGCCAACTAAGAGAGAATAATCCATGACATCATTCTTTTCCAGAAACGAAGCGTCTCGCATGATCGCATCTTTGAGAATTGTTTTGCTGTGCATCAAAACGTAAAGTGGCTTTGACCAGGACACTGAAATTGAATCACTCAAAATTTATGTTTTCTTCTTTGTATTAACCAGTTGAATTACTTTGTATGAGATTCTCATCCAGAAGAACAATTTCTCCACTTTGACTTGTGGGATCAACTAAACGGTTTCTGTCAGATCCTTTTAAATCAAATTTGTTGGCTATTTCGCACTCATAAAAAAGATTTTCCATCACCAGTAAATTCTTCTCTACAACAGAACTGAAACGAATTTGGGTATAAGTGACTAATTCAAAAATTTTAAATTAATAAAAACTTACTCCTTTTTAACTGTTACTTTGAAAACGCCAAAAATTTTAGCTAATAATGTTGGATTTTTCTGTTGTAGACATTGATTAACGTATTCAAAATAGTTTGGCGCAAAATTTTCAAAAATGGCAACATCTTGCTTCGACATTTCTTTCAATACAAACCGATCATCTAAATTCACGACATTTGTTAATATACGATAATGTTCAATTAATTACTATAAGACGTTACCAGTAGTTTTACTAAATTTAGATCCACTCTTGCCACCTCGAGCTTCCCAGCACATGCTTCTTGACAGAGACCGTGCAAAGGCGATGCGCACATCCTCAGTTTCTTGAGAAAATACATCTCTTCCATCGGGTGTCTTTCCAGACAAACTGCTACTGCTCGAAATTCTATTCAAACCACCATCCTTTTTCAGCTTCTTATCAGAATCCGGAACTCGCTGTAGGCTGGTCCGTTTTTCATCAATGTCCGAATCCTTGGGACGATCGACTTTGGGAGAATTCAGAAAGTTTGACCTATGATTGTCGAAGTCTCGAGCAAAATAGACTTTGCAGGTAAATTGTGTTGTTAAATCTTGGAAGTAAATTTCGACATGAGAGGAATGTTTGAGGTTATTTTTTTTGTCCTGCTGTTCTGGTTTCGAGGGTTGATCTTTCTCATCAGTATCAAGCCTACAAAAAAAAAAAACAAACATAATTTTTTTGAAACAAATATTCATTAAAAGTGTTATCCATACTGAGACTTTCGTTTGACACCCGGACTACTGTTTGCATCGCTTGAGTATCCAGTTGTATCCAAAGCCTTTTTGTAATCATTACTAATTAAACTGTAGGCAATTATAGAACTTAAATCCTGGTCGTGTACCAAGACAGGAAAACTGCCCTGCGGCAGTGTATAGTGTTCATGTGGACTAAGCGGCGACATTAATGCAGTTGCATTTGTCGATGGATTGCGGAATTGACTGAGTATGGCTTTCATTTTCTTCTTATCTGCAACATCCTTAGACGTTCTGTCTGGTGTTGTTTCATGCTTGCTCTGAAACTCAACCTCGACAGGTTTATCAACACTGTCTTTGTCATCATCGGTCACACTTACTTCCGACTTTCCATCACCCACTATATCAAGATCTTGTTTTACGTCATCGTTGCACAATTGGACAGCGTCAACGGCTACTTGTGTATCAGTTTTTGCCGCAAAAGTGGTCTTGCTTTGTATGTTGGCTTCGTGTAAACGTGGACCCCACAGCTCTATACTTTCAGCAAGTGTTCGCTTCATAACCAAAAAAGCATCGTTGATATCATGAGAATTGAGACAATTATCAGCTATCAAAGTTTGCACAACTTCCACCTTTTGGCGAAAGAGAACTTGATCACGATTTAGAATTTGTTTTAAACTGCCCAGCATTTGGAATTCTGTATCATTTGACATAATGGCCAACTTCTCATAGATTCGGGCATACACCTCGTAGCCCTTGATGGGAAATACTTTAATATCCTCCAAAGCCTTTTCAGTATTAAAAGGCTTATAATCCATCAGCTGGAGCACCAGCGGTGGTAGACTAATTTCCCACACCTCAATCGGTGAGTACATAAAACTGGCCACTATTCCATTGTAGGAGAAATACTGAACATGATCACGATGTAAGGAATGATCGCACGAACTTTGGCCATTGAGGTTATCTTGTTGATTCTGGATTGATTGTGAGCTATCACCCTTCTCACCCAAATCAACGATTCGACGCTTATACGGATGACCATGGAATCGAAGCTCAAGATATTTTGCAAAGGACAGGCACCTGCAGAAAATAAGATTGGTAACATTTGAAAAATAATTGACGACTATGAACAACAACCATGCATCCTTAGACATAGCAACGCTGGGCGTTACTTCGCTGCAAATAGAACACCAGGACGTCATTAACAAAGAATTTGTGTCTATTCGTTGAGTATCCTCCGATAACTTTACTTGAACGCAACCCATCGAATGAACATATCTAAAATTAAAATTGTTTAAATTGTTTACTAGTAAAATAAAAAAATAAACAAACTTACCGTCTTACATGATCCAGCATTGGCAAATTACAAGCTGGACAAATGTATGAGCTCTTGAAGCAATATCTTTCTAAGAATTGGCCCAACATAATGTCATTTTGCCCATAAAACTCCATATTCAGCATCGAAGGATGAGCACAAAAAGAGGATGGTGCCTTTGGATTATAGTTATAACTGCAAAACAATACCGGCAAACGTTGGTGGTTCTCGAAATCCAATGCATCCTTGTAAACATAGTCGTCGATGCATTTTTGAGGACTGGGCTGAACGTCTGTCTTACGCTTAATTTTTTTCACTGCGGAAATTGTTTTATTTTGTGATTTGTTTAAAAAAAATTCTTTAATTATTTAAACTTACTTGATTTAGTTTTAGGAAGCCGACCACCAGATGCCCGAAAACTGGCCATTAGCGACTGCAGTTCACGATTATCTATTGGAGTTGTTATTTTGTGGGTCACAAATTCATGAACAGGTTTCAACTGTAAAATAAGCAAACCAAAATTATAAAAACCCAAAATTTAATCAATTTTATAAATTAAAGCTTACCTTTACACTATCATCTAATGTTGGTACACTTTCCTGTGAAATATGACGCTCCACAATTGGTGACCACTGTTTCGAGTAGTACAGCTCATTGGGAAAATGTGACCTTAAAAAGCACTTTCGTCCTTGTTCTGTCTCCAGAAATGGCAATGGAAATGCAACAAATGGACTCACAGACAGCACAGTGGAGCTTAAGGCGGTCCTGAATCGATTATCGTATGGAGTCTGCACGGCAAACTCAACTGAAGTTTCCGGTTCGAAAATACTAGGCGACAAATCAGCTGCCCTCAACGGATCAGAAAAATCTTGAACGTTTTCTTTGTTCACGAATTTTTCCTCTAACTTTTTCACAATTTTTTCATGCCGTCTATCAGGCCGTTCCTCCTGAAGATCATCACTACCAGACTCATTATCTGGTGCCACTTCGTAGTTTTCGCATGGACTTTGTTCTTTAGAATCAAATATGCTTGGTTTGGGAGAGGGAGGTCGTGCAAATTCGTCCAATAAAAAGCTCAACTCAAGCCTCCAATTGTATCGAGCGAAAAGCAGAAGTCTTGCAACTTTTTTAACACGTCCCAATTCACTGTTTGGACCACCACGAATCAATCCACAGCTACCGCGTGGATTGGATGGCTTTTCAAAGAACATAAGTGTTTTAAAACACCCAAATCCGTCATCAAAACTTCTTATGTAGAAAAGGTCACATACACCCAACTTTGGGCGACCAATATTTGAATCAATCGACGTCACAATGTCACATTTGAGGCAACGTGCCAGTCGTTCGAGCACAGAAAGTTTGACATCCAACACCAGTGTTATTCCATGACTTCTCAACATGTCCTGTGCCACACCAGAAACGTTTTTATGTACAAGCACAACGTTTGGCTGCAGACTAAGGATTCTGGCGATAACGTTGCGCAAATATTCTTTCTCCTGCAGCAGAAGTGTATCGATACTGACAAATTTGCCTTCGACACGTTGATACACGATAGCGCATTGTAGTAGAAGAATTTTTGGATTCTCAATTCGTGACGCCATCTCCTTGTGGACAACATTTTTGGAAAACACAACTCCGCCCACAATTTTGCTGTCATTGCGAGAGCCACCAGGTATTTTCTTGAAGTTCACATAATTACGAATGTCCATTAGATCGGTGCCACACAATTCAGGACGAACAGTATTGGCAATGCGTGCGCACAGAGGAATTAGAGTTTTCATCCAGGATTGATCAAGATTTTCATTACGCAAAAGTTGACCTTAGTTGTAGAGTTTGTTAAAAATATACAAAAAAATATTTTTTTAAAACATACTTAACAGTAGCTCTTCGTGCTCGCAAAAGGCTTCGAGCAATGGCTTCGATCCTGCGGTTGATAGCAAATAGTTTTGCAGTTCAAAGTCCTTCGTAGTATTGAAAATGAGATTATTATCTTGAGTATTTATGGGGAAAATATCTGGAATAGATTTAAATGTAACGGAAGTTTATATTAATTTGAAAAATATGGAATCCAAACCTTGTGGAACACTTTCTTTGTCAGTGGAAGGGCGACTTAAGTGAACAGAGCTTGACTCCAGATCAAGACCCAACTGAAATGAACCACTTTGACTCATAACATCATCGTGCCTTAGGAACTTGTAAAAGTTTTCATCGCCGAATTCATTAGAACAAGCATCGTTCTCTATATCAGTGCGAAGTATTTGCGACATAAAGCCAGCCTCGATGAGTGCATTCAAGATGGCAACTGCCTGAATTTTATTTGATGACTTGTGGTTAGCAATTAAATATTGGATCAAGTCATGACCGCGGTTTTGGGTAAGCAAATTCTGTGACATCTCTTCGTACAGTAACTTCAGAGAGTTCGACTGCTGTAGAATGTTCTTGCGATCGGCATTAGACAGTCCCGTTGATGTGGGACTCGACACGAACCGTTCTTCTTGATAGCCCACCGATGCATCACGACGCAATTGTGACATTGGAGACTCCACTTGCGAATGGACAGGTTCATTAAGTTTGCTGGACAAATCATATTCCAATGCTTGGAGGTCACTTTTCAGATCTGATGTTATGTCAGATGACTTTAAATAGGTAAGGACAACTTTAGAGCAGTAGGTGCAGACTTTGAGATCTCCAGAACAATAGATGATACGTCCTGGCACCACTTGGTTGCAACACTTTGAGCAAAAAATTTGACCGCACAGACGACAATGATGTTTGCGTCGAAATGTGGAGAATTTTTGGGAACAATCATAACATTCCTTTGACTTAGAGTCTGGCATCCAAAACTTTTGCAACTCAGTGTCTTTGTAGTTAGAAAGATTCTGCGAGAGAAAAAAATGTGAAATATATCAAGAAGATCGAATCAATTAAAGGAAAATACGTTATTTTTGGATGCCACTAAATTACTGATACGACGCAAAACATTTGTAGGTGTACGCTCTTCAGGTGCATCAGATATATTGTCGTCCTGCAATTATTTGGGAATATATATGTAAATAGTCATCCTAACCATTTATCCAAGAGATAACCATACCTTTCCAATGGAACTTTCAGTGGATGTACTGTCACTTTGACTTGGATTAACGTTACCAATCTTAAAGCCTGTGGCAGCAGCTGCTATGGATGGGGATATATCACCTGTTGGGGTACTACTGTTTGATGGATTATTTAAGGCAGTGTCGAGAGTGCCAGAATGAACGTAAATGCCCGACGAATTTGTGGGCACCTCATTGACGGTATTGTATCCTGTATTGTAGACGGTGGTCAACTTGTTGACGAATTTTGTGAATAAAGTTTCGGGTTCCTCATCAAAATTGCGAGCAAACTCAGTCAGTTTGGTTGGCGAATGAAGATTTCTGTTTTGCATTTTGACAAAATTGCACTTCACTTCAATTAGAAAATATTAATGTCCTTTTCTTTATAACTTATTTTGATTACAACTTTTAATTTTTATATTGCGTTTATTTCATTTTCGTTTTTAATTTGCCGAGTTGTTGGGCTCATTTAACGCCATTTCGTTGGTTAATGATGAAAGTGCAAGGTCCGTCCAACGTTGCTCCTTTGTAAAATAAAAACAAAATTTAGAGCCATAATGGAATGATGGTGCTAATATTTACCTGTTCAATGACAGTTATGGTTGGATCGCCGTTATCTGCTTCTGGATCAGGCAAGAGCTGTGCTGGCACTTCAATTCGATCAAATGGAAGAACTTCCTGACGCCACTCGTCGTCAACAACGTCAATAAGAAATCCTTCTGTAGGAGGCTACAGATTTTTCAAAAATAAAAATTTAGCACAAAAACTCAATATTTTTTTACGTGTGCGTACCTGACTATCCATAACGTAGATTCGAATATAAGTATTTCAATTTATATTATTAAATCGTGAGAATATAAAAAAACAAAAATTTGTGTTAAACAAATTGGCTTTTAGTTTTCACTATTTATTTTGAATGACATTTCAACAAAGATAGGCGGAGCTGGAGACAGCTGATCACACATAAAGGGTGTCGATATAGAATACAAAATTAATGTAAAAAGGAATTTATATCCATGTGAAAAAACATTGCTTTAATTTAAAATCTCATGAATCATACTTAAACAATATTAAATTGTTATGGTTTATTTATTTTTAATTAAACTCATCCTAATTCTCGAATAACGACGTCACTGGATATTTGGGCAAAGAAAAGTGTGACACATGTATAATATTAACATAATTTGAAATATACATTATATATATGTTTAATACAATTTGACGTTTCTTTAAATTCCATGTGCTTATTTGAAACATAAACAACATTTTTATAATTTTTAATGTAAACCAAAAATAAAATAAAATACAAATGCCTCCTACAAAGTGTAAATCAAACTGTGGCAACAGAGCAATTCTGAAGGTAAGTGGCCAGATCATTAACACTAAATTAAAATCATATTATAGATTCTTCTTAATTTTTTCCAGCGTCCTAAAACTGGCGATGCGCTTTGCAAGGAATGTTTTTACTTTGCTTTCGAGTCTGAAATCCACAACACGATACAACAAGGAAAACTATTCAACAAGGGTGACAAGGTGGCAGTGGCTGCCAGTGGAGGCAAGGACTCGACAGTGCTTGCATATATCATGAAACTGCTCAACCAGCGTTACGAATACGGATTGAATCTAGTCTTGTTGTCAATTGACGAAGGAATTACGGGATATCGAGATGACAGTCTGGAAACGGTGAAACAGAATCGCGATGACTACGAAATGCCGCTAAAAATTCTCTCCTACGAGGAGCTGTATGGCTGGACAATGGACAGAATTGTAGCGCAAATCGGTCGCTCAAACAACTGTACTTTCTGCGGAGTTTTTCGTCGCCAGGCCCTTGACAGAGGCGCCAAACTCTTGAATGTGGACTGCATAGCCACTGGCCACAATGCAGATGATATTGCAGAGACCGTGCTGATGAACGTGTTGCGTGGTGATACAGCCCGCTTGCGACGCTGCACTGACATTAAGACAGGCGGTGAAGGCGGAATCGCTCGAGTCAAGCCCTTGAAATATACGTACGAGAAGGAAATAGTGATGTATGCCCATTTTAAGAAGCTTGTCTATTTCTCGACGGAGTGTATTTTTGCGCCAAATGCGTACAGGGGTCATGCTAGAGCGTTTTTAAAAGATTTGGAGAAGGTCCGTCCATCAGTCATAATGGACATCATTCATTCTGGTGAGCAGTTGGAGTTCAAAGATACCACCAGGAAGCCGGAGCGTGGAACTTGCAATCGTTGTGGTTTTGTTTCATCGCAGCAACCGTGCAAGGCATGCGTTTTGTTAGAGGGACTCAATCGTGGGCTTCCTAAGCTGGGAATAGGAAAGAAATCCAAGGGTGATAAGATGGTCGCTAAACAGGATAAGGAGCTGGCTCTTAGGGCCATGGCTCATCTTGTAAAAAACGATTTTTAATGATATTTGTTAGTCGGGGATCTAAATTGAAATACATATTTTTAAATATATTTATTTTAAACTATATAAAGGACCTATATCGGTTATAGCGGAGGTAGATAGGGCCATTCTCCGCAATTGTCTTTTCTCTTTTCGTTTTGTACGATTGGGATGTTGCCCTTTTTACTTAAAGACAATTAATATATATAACTATTTTAAGTTGTAATATATATATATAATATCCTAAAGAAAATTATATATCTTATATATATTTGCGAAACATGTCGAGTGTCAATTTTTTTTAAACAAACCTAGAAAGACGCTTGAATTATATACGAGGATTATAGTTACTGCGAAATATAAATTATATTATTACCATTCAAATATTTAAAATTATGTTCTGTGCTAAATAATCTTTCATGTTAAGAAAACGTCACAGTTTAGGAGAAAAAACACTTCTCGATCCAAGCGCATAAAATGAACTTTGGGATACGTTACGAAAAAGTGGAACCTCATGTTTGTTGTGTTTTAGGGTGCCCCAATTCATCCGAATTAGCATCTTCCAAGTCGCTAAAGATATCCTACTATTCGTAAGAAACCGTGAAAATTCAATTAAAGTGTATTTCTTTTCAAAATTTAATTGTCTTGACTAGTTTTCCTCTAACTACCGACGAACGATTAGCTTGGTTAGAAGCTATTCCTGCACTCAAGACTGATATCAAGTCAACCAATATAAACGCCTCAACGAAGGTCTGCTCTGCACATTTTGACCCGGAACAGTTTGAGGAAACCACAGTAAGAGGATTCAGACGGCTAAAGAAAACAGCACTACCTTGCATCTTTTATTCTGTGGATAGTGACGAGTCGTCTCAAGAGGACAGGTAGGCTTACTGAAATCAAGATAAACTCAATTAGTGTACATAATCTTTTTAAAATTCACTTTAAGGACAAATAAAAAAACATTTAACGTGACGAAGGATTTCAAGTCCGTATTCGAAAATCAACTGAAATTAACAATGCCGCAGTCGCAAAGTATTATTACTAAGGGTAAAAAGACGCAATCTTTAAAAGCCGCAAATGATCTAGACAGCTCTGATGAAGAGAAAATTAACAATGTTATGTACAAATCCAAAGTGCCTGTCCTCCGAAATAGGACTGAGCCAAAGCTGGATGATTTGACCGAAGAAGACTGCACATCAGAAGAGTGGGCTGCATATGCAGCGAAATTGGCTGATCTTGAAAACAAAAACAGCTATATTGAGGCGCTGGTTGAAAGGATAACAGATAACACCAAGCATCTCGAAACTTGGTTGAAATTGGTGAGAAAGTCCAATGCAGAGATTCGCAAGAGACAGAAGTTAGTTGTGGTTAAAGGAAAATGAGATTTATGTTAAGTTTGTATCGGCTTACCTGAAAGCTAAAAGTAGTTTATCCTTTTCTAAAAATAAATCTAAAAACGATATTTAATTTAACATCAACTTTATTTTTATTTCATTCCATATTTGTGTTCAGAACGTTTTAAATTAAATTTAGGAAACACCTACAAATAATTATGAGAAACATAAAATAAAAACAACAAAGTCTTGGCAGTAACAATAAGGATATCTTACTGATGATAACGTAAACGCATTTATATGAGTTGATGACGGCGGACACTTTCGCCAGATATAAATAGACTGACTGTGTTGTCAGCTGAGGATACTGCAAATTTACTGCCTGGCGTTTACAATTTGCACAAACTCTGGTTTAAGAGATGCACCGCCCACCAAGAAACCATCGATGTCTGGTTGACCTCCCAACTCCTTGGCATTGGCAGCAGTCACTGATCCACCGTACTGAATGCGAATGGCAGCTGATACATCGGCCGAAACGTTGTCGGTGAACCACTTGCGAAGAGCAGCATGAACTTCCTGCGCCTGGGCGGGTGTGGCTGTCTTGCCGGTTCCAATAGCCCAAACTGGCTCATAAGCGATCACCACATTGGTCCAGTCCTTAACAACGGCGGCGATAGCTTTGGTTTGACGGAAGACAACCGCCTCGGTTTGGCCAGCCTCGCGTTCTTGCAATGTTTCGCCAATACAAGCGATGACCTTCAAACCTTCGGCAAGGGCATGCGCTACTTTTTCAGCCACAAGCTCGTCAGACTCACCGAAAATGGCGCGTCGTTCAGAGTGGCCCAAAATCACCCAGTTGACTCCAATGTCCTTCAACATAGCTGGCGAAATTTCACCAGTGAAGGCGCCTTTGGCCGTTTTGAAGGCATTCTGGGCGGCAAGGTGAACTGTGCACGGCAACAATGAGTGAGCGTACGACAAGTACACCGACGGGCAACCAATCACTACCTCGGTATTGGGATCCAATGGGCCGGCAGTGAGAGTCTTGCAGATGTCGGCGATCATCGCCTTATCGCCGTTCATCTTCCAGTTACCACCAACGCAGAATTTACGAACCATCTTGATAAGATTTGGATTTTGGACTTCAACTTTCAAGTTCAAACGACAAATTTACACTGGCTAGAATTAGCAAGAATCTCCCAAATATCAACTCAGAGAAAATGACTATTGTATAAGCAAAATAATCGATGTGAGTCGTGACTTGTGACTGCTAGTTGACAACATATATTTTCAATAAGGGGATATTTTGCGAT
>JANSTS010004743.1:8635-21440 GCA_026546915.1 Sylvicola fuscatus | reverse complement strand
AATAAAACACATTTTTTATATTTAGATTAAGTCAAATTTGTAGAAAAGTGTATTTTCTCTATAATCAAATTTACAATTCACTTAAACTTACAATCTTACACTGGTAACAATTATTTTAGAAATACAATAGAATCGTGCACATATTAGTCTTTCTGGACAATAAAACGTCCGCCAAGTGATTATGAGTAACACCAAGAAAAAAAAACAATACAACTTATCTTAAAATATTTAAAGAACATAATAAACTCTAATAACTTCACCGAAAAAGGAGTCACAAGAAGCCAGTCTATGTACAAGCATCAATAAAAACAAAAGGAGACTAAACAAATTTAGACAGCGTTAACGTTATTGGCGACTGGCTGGGCTGCGGCTTGTGGTTGTTCGGCCGCATTGGAAGTGGTGTCACCTTCAATACTATCCTTCGTGGATCCGGTTTCTTCGGCATCACCAACAAGCGCCCGATACTTTTGCGATATGGCAGCCCAATCGGCGACATTCTCGATGCGGGTGGCAGCGCCACCGGCGAAACTTGTCTGCGATCCCAGCGGTGACAAATGCACAACTGACAATCCCATGGAATCTATATTTTTGTTGCGAAAGTAATCAATAAGTTTGTGACAAATTGGAAAAGCCCGTAGCTAATATTATGTCGGTTAGTTCAATAACTACGCCTTAAAACGTGTTATAAAGTTAATAAGGTTATGGCAGCACGCTGATACTCTCAAATATACGTATTTTTACAAAAAAAATTAGATAACAATTTTTAAGTTGTGCTACATCCTTTCGAGGATACTACAGCAACGCCGTTAAAGCTGCGACATCAGTTTACGAGTGGGTACTAGTAAAATGCGCATTAATCACTGCCTAGTTCTACTTTAGGTGATCAACAGATTTACTGGAAGTATTTGGGTACCAACCCTACGTATATATGTACTCAACTCTAAACTCAACAAGTATAAGATAGCCACTACTCCAAGTGTTGTCGTTGTACGGATTCAATTGGGGGGGAAGGAGGTGATGGGATACAGGAAAGATAACCAATTCTGTTGAATTTTGTTAGATCAAAAAGCGCATGCGCAATAGCAAACCTTTAAGAGAGCCCTGACCTTTCTTCACTTTCGATAACCATTTGGCACCAGCCTTGGTTCTTGGACTTGCTTGTCGCAAACCCATCATACCGATGAGGCTTGGCTTCTTGCGCTTCTTCATGCGTGTCTGCAATGATATTGTCATTAAAACCGTCAATTTAAGTGAATCAATAAAACATGTGACTGACCTTGCATGCCTGAACAATCCACATAAACCAAGTAGTTATCAGATTGAGTGGCGACGGAGCAGTCGTTGTTCTGTGCATGTTTCTAATCAGTTTGGACAGTCCAAATTTCCACTCAATATCAGATTGAGCCTAAAATAAACGTCACCACAATTTAAGGAGAATTATTACAACGGAATCTGTCCAATAACGGACAAACGAAAATGCAAATTTAAATACTTTGCTCATCTAAGATAGGTTTATATACAAGTACGAGTAGCTGGTAGTATACCTGAATCCTTTGATACGTGTCTGACATCATAGCAATCAGCAGATTGATTAACACAATAATAGACAACAACATATAAATTCCAAAAACAATTTTGAACAAATATTCCGTCCAATAGGGTTGTTTGCGTCCCGTGATTGGTGGAATTTTGTCCACTTGCGTCTGATCGGCGGAAGTCTGACCAAACACAGCGAATAATAGCAACTCAAACGATGTGATCGGATTCATTCGCACTGTCCATATCCAAGCGCACACAAAGACACATATTTTTGACATGCATATGGAACGAGACAAAGACGCCGAAATGGCGGGGCATTAGTATTTATTGGCATTACCTGAATACGTTGGTAAGTATCCGACATCATAGCAATGAGCAGATTTATAAGTACAATAACGGAGACAAGTAAATAAGCGCCAAAAACAAGTTTAAATAAATTTTCAGTCCACTCTGGCCGACTGTTGGGCATCGGGTTGATGTCGTCCGGCGTTGTTTGGCCAAACACGGCGAAAAATAGACGCTCAAAAGCGATGATCGGTGTCATTGGTTCTGTAAAAGTGATGGTGAAGATGTGCGCCACGTCACCACCCCACCGGCAATATTGAGGAGCAGCATTGGTGTTGAAGAGACGCCAGCAGCCAAGCGCAGACGTCGTTTGTGGATGGTTAGATAGGGTGATGGTGGTGATTTGAAAGATGATGGGTGAGGGTAAATATAAAAATTTGTTAGTTGAATTTATACAATAGTTTTGGAGTGGGTGCCAGAGAGTGGTTTCAGTTCATCTAAAACAGACAGCGCAGCGAGTTCCGGACAGCCAAAGACATTGATAATGCATAGACATTTACATATACAAACTGGTATTAAAGATAGAAGTTGCAGACCATTCAAACTAAATAGTTATTAAAACAAACAAGCAACACAAATCTATAGAAGTCATTTTGATTTTGGAATGAAGGAATTCTCAGTGGTATTTAAGGGTGGGAAATTTTATTGTGGAATTCTAAATCTAATTAAACATCACTATGGTGCAATTGAAAACAAAAAACAAAACAATATAAAACATTATTTACTGGGTAAAAAAGACACAAAATCTCATTTTTCCTTTAAACTGTTTGAAGGAAAAATGTCCTTAAACTTTGGTTTCAAAAATCAAATAAAATACCCAGAAAATATGCTCGTTCTAATTGCACATGAAAAACATTTCCAAATCAATGAGTAACTGTTTTTTGTGTTTCAATAAATAAATTATGTAAGAACAAAAATAAACATTAGTACAAATATTGTGTGGAGCCATCCATAAGTAGCCCGCAGCATCTTAAAAATCTGCTACAAAGTGTATGTAATCATTCAGTTAAAAAACAAAGACATAACAATTACTGGTAAATACTGTACAGAAAACAAAGTGATAAAGAAAATGCATTCACTGAAAGAGGAAAATAGTGTTAATTGGTTCTTGAAACGGAACAACCAAAGAATTACAAATCAAGAAAGAAAAGTTATTCGCCTATCAAAGAAACTAACTTTCACTTGCACATGCATGCTTACAGGCGGAATAGAGTAAAGTAAATCTAACTGCGTGGTGAAAACATAATACCGACACGCGTTACATCCAATTCAAGACTCCAAACAGAAGAAAACTCATTTCGTTCATAAGCAAATAACATTCTTCAAGACATTTATGGTGTTTCACTAGTTTAATAACATAACAACAAAAACACATCATCTCAGGATTGAAAACATCTACATTTACACACAAAAGACAACAGGACAACCTCCAGCAGCGGTTAGCTCACAAGTCACAAGTTTCTGCACACAAACAGACCATTCCCAACATAACATCTTTACATAAGATGGACAGCGACAAATTAAACGACAAACATCCAAGTGGCGGCTAAATTAATTCTTCTAAGGTACAGCCAGTTCGTAAAAATGTTTTTTTTAAATGTAATTTATGTATAGCAGCCAACATTGACATAGACAAAACAGTCGCACTTTCCACATAGATCAAAACAGATAACGGACAATTTCGTTCAACAAGACACATTCGCGAGGATGCTCTAAACACTTAAGATATTGTTAAAACGCATGACACATAATTTTGATGCGGGTGGTTCAATCGGTTAAATTCCTTATCAGCGGACTTACTGTCGGTCTTATGCTTTCGTCGGTAATCGGTATAGTAGGCAACATTTCCTGGAGCTGGTTCTACAGGCGTCGGCTTGACATGATCTTTATATGATAATATATTTGTATTTGGTAAAAGAAATTGATTTACAAAACTGCCAAAGATTTTTAGTGTCGTTTAAAGAGAAGCGGAATATGTTTAGTATAATATATATGTTTAAGTATCGCAAGTATATTGTTAAGTAAAAAGAAGAAGAAAAATTAATTTGTTAAAATATCGTTAAAGTATGAGCTAAATTGGCAAGAAAATCAAAACGAAAACTCCCAACAACAAATCTCACCATCGTTAAAATATCCAGCTTGTCGGACAGTCCGCGGCAAATCGCGCACCTCGCTGGGGCTTAAGTTGTGGAACGACTGATTCAAGGCCACAATATGCATGGAGAAGCCAAACACGAAGATGGCCAGCACGGCGAGAAAGCGCGCCAAATCCTTCAACAGATCACCGATGATGATTGCCCATGGCCCGAACAGATGATGGAACGACAAAAAGTCCAATATCTGGACGCAGGCCAACAAAAACGACAGCGCAAAACACTGATTGCGACAGTACAGCAGCGTCGGCCAGTAGGTACGGTTCACGAAAAACATTCCAGTCACATGGACACCGACACCGGCCATGCCAAACAGCAAAACCATGATCTTGATCGAGCCCAAGCCCGACTTGTCGCTGGGGTTGGTCAGCTCAAAAAGCAGCAAACCGCTCAACCAAATCAGTAAGCCCCACTCGTACCAGTATGGCACCAAACTGGGTCGCACCACCGGATAGAGAGGTGTTATACCGCTGATCATCAGATGCAGCATGAGATAGATGTGAGACGTCAGATAAGACATGAACTTTATGATCGGCACTTTGGTGTATTTGTGACCTAGCGGCAACGTAAAAACTACCCAAACCGGGGGGCAGATAATAAACGCGATAAGCAGCAACATTGTTCGAAATCCGGACCATGTCAGAACTCCACGCCAGAGTTCCTGCAAACAGATTAAATAGAAAACGGTTATTTAGTTGTTTCGTGGGCATTCGATAGGTGGAACTAACCTGCAAATACCTTTGCACAACAGTATGGGCAATCACTTCTTTCTGATCATTCTCAATGAGGACGTCCAAAAATTCCGTGCCTCGACGATCAGTAGCCGTTAATATTTTGCCAGCGGAATCTGCTCCTGCCGCCAACGCCAATAGTTCCGTTGCCATCGCTTCGCATTGTTTGCCAGCGGCGATCAAATCTTTCGCCCGTTCTTTTTCCTGCATTTAATAAGAAATACATTAAGTACGCTCCGATCTGCAATCCGCAAGATACCTACTTTTGATGACATTAGGATATAAATATTTGAAAGTTTCGCCGCTGTATCGACAGGCGCCGGAGACACCAAAATAAACTCCTCGATCGGTTTATTGTTGTGATTCTTAGATACAATCATCAGATTGTAGATGAATCGTTTGTCGTCCATCAGGGCGTAAGTATCGTGCTCCTTCTTCATTAAATACTTTAACACATCATTGTGCCCTTCAGATGCGGCGAACCAAATGGGCGCACATCCGTAGTTGGTCTCACTTTTGGGCGACGCACCTGCTTCACTCAACAGTTTAACCACATCCAAATGACCTGCTTTGGCAGCACAATGCAGCGGCGTCCAGCCATTCTTGTCAGTCGCGTTGATTTCGGCACCTTGGCCCAACAGTATCTCTATCATTTGATAGTGGCCGTGCATGGCAGCGATATGTAAGCCCGTTTTGCCATGGCGATCGCAACTCTGCAGCAGTTCAGCTGATCTACTAAGTAGTAAGCCCACAACTGACATATGACCACCGAAGCAGGCCAAATGAAGCGGATTGAAACCCTAAAGTCAGAGATCAAAGAACAGATGAATTGACGCCCACACATGAACTATATTATTGCTGAAACGGATTACTTACGTTCTCAGTTGTGGCCGCATCCACTTGAACTCCAGCGGAATTCAAGAGAAGTCGTACTACATTTTCGTTACCAGAGTAAGCAGCCAAATGCAATGGGGTCATGCCGGATTCCTCACCGAGCTCAGGCACAAGCGACTGACCCGTGGGCGGTTCTGACTTAACGGTGGCTGGAACATTGGCTAACAACTCACGAACTGTATTGGCTTGTCCGTAATACGCGGCTACATGCAACGGAGTCAATCCCAGTTTTTTGCTATTTATTCTTAGAGTATTTGCACTGCGTAACACTTCCAACACTGAGCCGTGCCCGTTTTGGGCGGCCAAATGCACAGCAGTAAAACCTGCCTTATTTTCGTCGGTGCACGATGCACCTGCCCTAACTAGGGCCTTAACCACAGCCGAATGCCCACCCTCTGCAGCCAATTGCAATGGTGTAGCGTCCGAATGTTTGTTTCGTGCATTTATGACGCCTTGCTTATCGAACTTCATCAGCTCCTCAATTACCCGCACTGAACCTTGAATGGCGGCGATGTGGGCACAAGTGTTACCGTCTTTACTTGTCGCGTTCACGAGACTTGGGTGTGCTTGCAAAAATAGCTTAGCCACTTCGGAGAAATTGTTTTGTGCAGCCACGTGAATTGGCTTTTGGCCGAGATCGTCGGTAGCGTCTATACTGGCACCGAGCTCTAGAAGCAATTTACATACCTCTATCTGACCGCTGGCCGCGGCCAAATGTAGTGGCGTCTGTTTTCTTAGCGTTAAAATGTCAATGACAGCGTTATGATCACGAATGAGAAATTTCACTAAATGCGTGTAGCCATTCATGGCAGCCAAATGCAAAGCGGTGCGACCTACGCGCGATTTGGAATTAATAAACGCCTTGTTGGTGAGCAAAGCGTCGCAGACTTGCAGGAAGCCACGTTCAGCGGCCAGATGCAGGGCCGATCGACCCTCAATGTCGAACACATCCACGCGACCGTGATTGTTGAGAATGGTATTCACCAGTTCCATGTGACCACGATGGCTGGCGATCAGCAACGGAGTCCAGCCCACTTGGGACTGTCGATTGAGCGCACGCTGGATCTCCGTGGTGGACATGTGGGACAGCATCTCAGTGAGCACATCATTGTTGCCAGCTATGGCGCAGAAATGGAATGCAGTCTCGTGTGTGGTTTTGGTTTGAAGAGTGACATCGGCGCCACTCTCTAGGAGGAGACGTACAATTTCTTTGTCTGACTCTGGAATGACAACTTCATCCTTAGACACGCTGCAGATGAAATGGAGGGCTGTCGAACCCTCGTCGTTCACCATGTTGACGTAGGTGGTGGCCATTTCGTCGCCGCTTTTTGATTTAACCGATTCAATCAGATGCATCACAATTTCGGGGTGGCAGTTTTTGCAGGCCAAGTGCAGAGGAGTTTCACCAGTCTAATGGAAAAATCTTTGTGTCAGAAATTCTTTCAAAAGGAAAACTAAAATGAAAATATTTACATTGACGAAGAGTGCAGTGCGTTCTAAAAGTGCAATTGCTATTTAAAAGACGCTATTTACTTTCGATTTGAACATTGGATCTCCACCGTCCTCCAAGAGCAGGCATAATGTCTGGAGATTGCCATGTCTTGCTGCAACATGGACTGGAGTTTGTCCATCATCCGTAATGAGATTTGGCCCAGCACCGGATTTTAGTAACATGAGAGCACATCGATCACCATCCTTAACGCGCGCCGCTATGTGCAACGGTGTCTCTCGAAGACGTCCACCAGTGACATGGACCTCGGCACCGTATCCCAGTAACGTCTCAACCACTCCCGGTTTCGCTGACTCCACAGCGATATGTAAGGCTGTATAGTTGTCCTATAATGTTTGATTTTGGGCATAAGCTAGACACCAACAAAACAACGCCCAAGATCATGGCTGGCTACTTACATTCGTAGTCACATCCACCTTTTCACCCTTCTGCAGCAGAGTATTAATGATCCCAATATGACCGTACCTGGCTGCCGTATGTATACTTCTGGCACCGCGTTTGTTCGGCATGTGCAAGTATACACCCTTCTTGAACAGCATATGAGCACACTCCGCATGTCCGTTCAGTGACGCTATGTGCATCAGTGTATTGCCATCCTTAGTACGCTCGTATATGCTTGCTTTAAATTTGTCAGCCAGCAGCTCAATAATATTGGCGTGACCATTCTCCGCTGCCACGTGCATTGGAGTTCTGTCTTGATTGTCGGCCAGAGATGCAGACGCTCGGACGCCATAGAAATACTTGACGAGGGCTTCGTCGCCCTCGGCCGCCGCTATGTGCAGCGCTGTTTGGCCCTCGCCATTCTGGGTGTCCACACTCGTTCCGTAATCAACCAGAATCCGCACCATGTCGACATCGCGACGCCTCGCCGCCAGATGCAAAGCACTGTCGCCCGCCGTTGTTGTCGCCTTCACATTTTAAGTCAGACGGCATCGCAAATGAAATTGAAAAGTTTAATTGTTCGCATGTTAGTTGTTTATGTGTCAGTTACAAAAATAAAGTTTGGCTTCCTGTTCCTCTTGAGTTCTTATACAAAAGTAATATGCCCCACTTTCTTATCATGACAAATCACACATGCGATCACCAAAACGTGTTTTCTGTTATTTATTTGTATAACTCAGGAAATTGCAATAGAACGAATATTTCAAACAGCTTTTTTGCAATAAAGCTCGTCCATGTCTTAATCATGCAATCGGGCAGGTGGGGTTGCATTGCCCCCGTTGTATATTAATGCCCATAAGATTTTGACATTATTTGCTCAAATGTTAAGTAAATTTATGAGCATGATAAACAATTACATAATATAAGGAACAAGAATCAATTTTCCTTTAAGAACTGCCAAGTACTAAGTAAGTGAGTGTATTCGACGTACCTTAAGTTGTTCAGAAGTCTGTGACGACAAAAGTTCGCGCACCATCGACTGATTGCCCGCCTCGACAGCCAACAGCAGTGGTACCTTGCCTTTCTGCAAATTAAGTGCATCTTCGATTAGTTTACGCCAACCCTGTTTCTGTCGCTTATCCGCCTTCGCCTTGTTCAGCACAACAAAACTATTGGCGAGCTTTTGTAGGGAACCCTTTGAGATGGTGTGGGCGCCAGCGGCCGCCGCCGCCGCAGCCGCGAACAATTGCTCCGACGACACACGTCGATCGACACCATCGCTATCACTGACACGTTTAGCGCCTGGCTTGAATGCACCAGCCATCACTGACAGTCAGCACGGGCACGGCTCATCCGCGACATCTTTCAACTGAAACTGCGCCACTCACAATAAATGTGGCGACGTCTGAACGCCAAAGACATCAAGAAGCCACCCTAACGCTATTTCCCCTTCACGTACAATCTATATATGCATATTGAATGACAAATAACGACACAGAGCGCTCGCGAAGAACAAGACAACCGCTATGTATGTCTTATGGTAAAGAAGAGATTGAGACAACAAGGAGAAGCGCGCGCCACAGCTATTTTCGATCAAAACTGCAAGGTTACACGATTTACAAGTAGTTGACAATTGGAAAAGCGCGCGCCTTTTCATCGCCCGATTCGACAAATTGAAATATATACATGGCAGCCGATCATGTCGCTTAGCGTCTTGGGTACACATACTTCTATTGATCCAACTTTTGGGATACAAAGACATTTAGTTAGTAGCTTTTTGTTTATTTGTTTTCGAGTTTTATGTTCTTCCATCTGAAAAGTAGGTGAGATGGGTGGATATGCTGACAAGTTCCACTTTGACTGATGGGGTGGTAGGCTATGCCATTCAGGTGGGGTGGCTTTTATGGTATACGCAATATATGATATCCGATTAGCATCTTAAATGATTTTTATTGGAATATGTCAGGAGCAATGAGTATATGTTCATTGATAAAAATTTGTATTCATTTTGTGAGAATGGCTGGGGAAATGTGGTTGGTACTCGGATATGAGAAATCAATGCTAAGGACGCGCCGACTTTGGGTGGAAATTGACAATATTCAAATGTAATTAGGTCATGAAGCCAAAATTAGGCAGAATATCGTGTCCGAAATATGTTTCTTATGCAAATATGACATATTAGAAGAATGTTTATGTTTACTTAATTACCCCAATATGACAAATTTTGAACTAATTTTGTTACTATCAAGACTGTTAAAACATCCTTGAAAGTGGATCACTCCCTAACAGTTCTTTCTATATTTAATAAAATGAAATCATGAACTACAGGGAGTAACTCCATCTATAATGAACCTTAAATTACTTGGATGCACCCAAAAATTCATTACTCCAAACGAGGAAGGAAAAAATCGCCAGTCATACGAAACCCAGGAAGTCCACGTAGGCAACTAATTTCATCGCCGTGAAAAGCAATCAATCACAGCGGCATGGTCCTGGCCGAGAGATTGGACACACAAACGTTTGAAGCCCCCCAATTCCGCACCCCTTTCGCTTGTTGCAATAATCCATATTTATTGCTTATTGAATGCCCAAATATTTTATTCTGTTATGTGTACCCCATTTCCATTAAATCTTCATTTTCGGTGCCATCCGGTTCCACCGTAAATAGAAAACCACATGTTCCGTGGCAATACAGTCAGGCAGTCAAACTCAATTGTATTCGAGGATTCAATATACAGACAGCAAAATATATATTCAATATTTTTAGTGAATAAAAAACGTAAAGCAGCGCGAGCCTTCTTCCAACTTATTGTATGTTAAAGTCTCGGCAATGCCCCTTTTTTGTGTAGTACCTAGAGTTTATGCACTTTTGTATATTCACATTGAAAATGTGGTTGAATCGGCTGTAGGGGTGGATGAATTCTGGTGGAGGTTCAAACGTACGTCGTCGGGAGCAACACCTTTTGTTTACTATGATTTTGTTATGCTTTGTGGCGAAAAATTTCCTATTAAGTTTATTTTTGTTTTTTCTGGAAATATACTTACACCGTCTGCTTTGAGACGAATATCTTTGCCAGCAGCAGCTAGAAGCGCTCTTAAGATGCTAGTGGCGGTTCCGGTTTGCCTGCTGGCCACTAGATGGACGGGGGTTTGTTGACGAGACTGAAATATTTTTGGAACATTAGTTTTCAAAAAATTTATTTCTTGAAATATTGTCTTTGAACCGAAATATCCATTTATTCGCAGAAAAATTACTTAAACTTTAACTTTCTATTCCATTTTCACATAACTTACATTTTTTATGACACCTCAATGACTTTTCTGGTTGATTACGTAACTTTTTTTTATTGTTTTTAAATCAATGTTTTAAATTCAATATTTTTGTTTGATTTCCTTTATTTACGAAAAGGCCAATAACATAATTTCTTGAACATTTGAATGAAGTACTATTTATTCTATTATTACTATTTATTCTCAATAGCAGAATTTTGAATAAAATGTTATCACCTCCAATCGTTTCGCAATGAAAGTCAGCCACTCACTAACTTGACTTCACTCAAATACTCGCAATTTTAGCACCAAATTCCAAATTCCGAATTAGAATTGCTTACATGCCTATCAATTCATCACCTTCAGCTCATCGCTCCCTGTCCAATAGTTTATTTACTCTTCCATGCAAACATTTAAAATGAAAATTATTGAAAAGTGGGGAGCTTGGCAATAAAACAATTCGGGGAAAATTGGATTTTATTCTGTCGGAGCACGAACTCCTCCACAGTTGCAGTTTACTGTAGACAAATATATGGATGTGGCCCTGAGAGTCGAGATCTGAGTCCTTTATTCAAACATGTAATTGCATTAACTGTGAATTTAGGTGGTGCAGATGGTGGATTGACGTTTGCCTCACATGTTGTAAATTATTTTGGCAAAAGTTTGAGCTATTTGAAATGCTTTTAGTCTGGCTTTGTAGTTACAGTCGTTGGTTTGTGTAGTGGCTACAGTTCTAATGAGAATTTTTCGATTTATGAGGGAGGAAAATTGCTGCTATAAAATTAGATTTACAGACAAAGGAAACCAACGAAAGTTATTGGGTAAATCGAGGTAAATAGATCAAACATTATTGGCCTTTACTGCTTTACTTCTAAAAGCAAACAAAAAATATATTGATGGTATAAAAAACGCACAAATATTGTGATTTAATAGATCTTATTCAATTTTATAATAACTTAATCTGTGTAAAATCTCTTAATAAATTCCAAGAAAAATGTTTCTGGCACCCACTAAATTGAAAAATAAATTACAATATATGTAATTCTATTAAAAAAAACTTTAATTATTTATAGATCTTCTAAATATATTTAACAACCAGATCATGATAATTGATATTAAGTCACTTAGCCTTCAAAAGTCCAAGGATTAAAATTAAAAAAAAAACGCATTTATATATTAATTACAGTTCGTTGTACTTACCCCACCCGTCGAAAAAGGATCAACGCCCCTCTTATTCAGCAAAAGCTTGACGACATCCTCACGTGAGTACATTGCAGCGATGTGAAGGACATTGTAGTTGTCCTAAAACGACAATTAATAACCAAAATGATCATTAAAACACAAACTGTTTCATCACAAAAATAATGATTTCATAAATAGACGTCATCCAAGTAAATTACAACAAAAATCCACTTCAGACTTGGTAGCGCATTATAATGAGCTATTAATGAGTGTAAGTGTTTTCTTTTTGCATAAGCTTTTCATGTGTAACGGGGAATGTGAAGCAGAAATGGCATATTGCTTGACCTTGACTGACAGATTAAAATCGCTTAAGTGGCGACTTGCGATTCAGCGTTGGCGCTACTTTTATATGGTCATAAAACCGACAATGCGTTGGACATCCGGTAGCGGGTAGACCAATGGAAAATGTCCAGAAATTTCCATGGGGAGGGAGGTTTATGGTGCATGCATTCAGCAAAATCTTGCAATTATTCGGTGGAAATACAAAGTTGTCGTTACTTTCCTTCTACTCTTTTCATGTGGGATTTCGGAAAGTCCCATGAGTTGTGGACGATTGAACTTTGTAGCAATGAACCAGCGGAAATAAGCGTTTAGGGTTCAAGGATTGTTCAGAAAAGTCTTATCAAACGCCTTCAAAAATGTTTTTTTTTATTTATTTGTTTGAACTACTTATATAGTTTTTCTTTTTCTTATTCTTAAACTAATAATATTTAAGAAGAAAAGGTTTATGCACATGAGCT
>JANSTS010004732.1:8217-26771 GCA_026546915.1 Sylvicola fuscatus | reverse complement strand
CTAAAGAGTTTTATTGGTTCATATTAAATTCATTAAAATGTTGTTACATTTAAACTTTTTTTTTTTAGGCTTCACCTTGGAAAGACGAATGTATAATTTTAACATTAAATAACAAAATATCTTCCAAAATTTCGGCCTTAAACAAAATGAAACAAATTATTTTCAAAACGAATAAATTGTTTTAATTTACAGACATACAATTTGAACATATATTTTATTGATTTCTCTCAAGCAAAATTCTCCATTGAAAATAAAGCAATACAAATTGAAAACGCGACCACACTGCAGGTGCGCAACACTTCGCACACCCACGCGATTCGCTCAAAAGCCACCACTTCAAAATAAAAAGAATTGCTTTTTTAAAAAACAAATTCATAAAAAAAACAACGTACGCCACAGCAAAATGTACATCTCGATAAACAATAAGGCAACATAGCGCGCGAGAGCACTAATTAAATGAGTGGAAGCTTTTGTTGAGTCTCAAGTGAACTTGTTGAAAATTGAAACGGTTATAAAGTTTTTCATCGGAAAAGAAAAATATCCTGCACCTAAAAGACGCCATTGTTACGGGATGGTACATTGTTCCTGGCTTTTAGCTAAATATAAAGAATACACAAGGATCAATTGTTGTAAGGAAACGCCACATAGCTATACTGCAATTTTGTGAATGCAGACGCTGTGTGAGTGTGGAGCATAAGAAAGAAATGCAACCTTTTCATCGGATCCTCTATATATATGTTCGGTGGGCAATATATGCACTAAAGTTTAAAGGACGTTTGGATGAGCGCTCGGCTATTGAATGCGGTAAACTTGTTAACAAAACTGATTGAAATGGAACATGGTAAGCATCGTTGCCATGTTTGATGCAACAGCATTTAAGAAGGGTACTTCTTTGGTTGTGGCCAAAACGGAAAATGGTTCAAGAAATGTTGTAAATTGAGCGGTGGCGTTCAAAGATGTATTTTAGTTTGGAAACGATATAGAGCTTTTACATATAAAGAAGAAATCGCTGTTAATCTCGAGTGGATTGCACTTTTTGCTCTGAATTCTCAATTCAACACAGTAAATAAATGGAAAAACGAATAAATTTAGTAATGATGCACGTTTGTTGGAAAAAATGGTTTATGTCAATGAAGCTGTGTAAAATTCTTGCAAATGCAGATTATTATCTATGGAATAAATCTTTTATATTTTGTATTTACAACAAGAAACACGAAAGTCTTTTTTAAACAATTATCTTGAATTCTTAACATTATACATCCGATATCGCGCATTGCGAATTCAATTGGAGGCACACCAAAGTAATCCCCGAAATGTCTGATATAATTTCCAAACTGCAGTAAAATTAAGCCCATGCCGAAGATAAACCTCCCGCGAAATACCGACACATTCCAATGTGGAGCACGCAAATACATATGAGTACTCTACTCGGGAATACGCAAGTGGCACCAACGGGAGCGAAAACGAAATCCTTTTAAAAATATCAAAATAATGCCGGACATAAAAATACCATAAATAAATACGTTATTATTAACCTTTTTAAAATATTGAAAAGTGAGCCCATTCTGCAGCATAAACATACAGCAATGGACATGGGAAATTGTGATGGCAGGCAGGCAACGAGGGTGCCCGGTGGGGAGGAATAAAAATGTTGTGGTTGTGCTCAGGTTATTTAGCAAACAGCATAATATGCTCATCTATATATACATATTTGTGTGTATTGGCAATGGGGGTGGTGGGCGGTTCGCTTGCAAGGATGATCATAAAAAGCAAAGCGAGAAGAAGATTGCCACTACCGCAAAGACAAATCAAAAAACAAATAAGCTGAAATGTCTGAATCCCATTTTCGTTATTAAAAAAATAAATATGTGATACAGAAATCCACGCTAAACTTTTGAGTGGTTCAAAAGTACCATGAACTTGGTTGCCTTTTATTTCATTCATTTACATTACATTATTTTGGAACTTGATTTTAACTTACATGAGATTGGGATTACCGTAAGTCGACTTTAAAAGACGTACATTCTGGTCGCTTGCTACATCAATCTTTATTGTGAATTTATTTTTTTGTAGTCCTGCACAAAGCTGTTCCCGTAACAAAGTAAAAATCCCGGAAATACCTAAAAAGGAATCGCATCATCAATAAACCGCTACAAAAAAAAAACTTTCTTTGCCCATTCTTTTTTACATAAACACACAAACTGGCGCGATTGATTTAGCCAGTTTTCACTTAACGTCCACGCCAAGCCTTTATTTTATTTTTAAAAGCTATCGCCCATTCTACCGACCATCTTTTTATTTTATTAGATTTAAATCAATCAATATAAATGGCTTTCTTAATACATTATACTTCTAACCCCAAAATCAAAGGCAGCATTTATCGCTTTATTTACGGCCCTTTTTCAGATCCGCCATCCCCTTCCATCGTCCGCCATCTACTTTCATCGATGGCTGTATGTCCCGTCCCTCTATTTATTTATTTTTAAATCGCTTCCTGTGCCCGACAGCTTATTGTTAAAAAGAGGCGGTACAGTGCAAAGAAGAAGAAAACTTTCACACAAGATGCATGACCTTTAAATTTATGATATTCCCTTTAACTCGTGCTCATGTTCTCGTCTTCTATATTTATGTGTTCGTTTATTTGTACGGGAAATTCTAAGCAGGCTGATATGCTGTAGAATACACTTAATCTCTTTCACTGCCGCAAGGTCGTTGTTTGGCTTTTCAGAAATTTCCGCTTAAATATTTGCTAACATCGAACTTCTTTACCACAAACGCTGTCGTTTCGTATGTGAGGAAGTGTTTGGCACGTCAGAGATGGGTTGGGAATTATATACGAATGCTATATTTTTTTGATTTTAGGTGTGGTCGATTCGAAATAAATTGGCGCGGTATTATGCAAATTTAGTGGTGGCACTTTATTTACTTGGTGTCACTGCTCAGGTTTTTATTTATAAATATTGGTCACAACTCACCTCTGTGGATCAGCTCAGTATGCTGATCCACTTATTGATTTAATTAAAGTAATTTGTTCAAATAAAATTAATTTGATCTTTGCCTTTAACATAAGATAAGATATTGTTTTCTATGTTGATATCTTAAACAATCATCTTGAATTTTTTTCTCTTGTAATTATTGCATGACACTAGATATTTTCCAATTGTTAAATATCCCTTGTATTTCGATATCAAATTGTTCGCTTGAGATGTCAAATATAAGAAGCATCTCGGAATTAGCGTTTGAGTTTTCATGCTTTTCTTAGTACGACGAGAATATATTTAGTATGCTTAATTCAAGACGGCGCAGCACAGCGCTACGTGGCATGGCATTTCGCTTATAATTATTTTTTTCAGTCACGACGAAGATGAATGTACGGATTGAAAGGGTCAGCGAATAAATTTTATTTGCCAGCAGAACTAAACAAAAAATCCTTTCAACTAAAGAAAAGTGAAGCGAAGTGGATTAACTAGGAAAGGGCATGCAAACAATTTGTTGAAATTAAATGTTGATTAGGTTGATTTTTGTCGTGAAATTCTCTGAACGAATGCAGTAGAAATACTGTACAAAAGGCGGGAATTTACATCTCAAGTGTGAGACTGTAAATCGCAACGGCATTGTTATTTTATTTTCTTTGATAAACTGAATTTATATTATACTCAATGATTTTTAATAAAAAGAGCTCATTTATCAGACCCATTCTAAAATACTAAATAATTTAAACTTAGTTTGGTATGTACCACAAGTGATAAATAATCATGATAAATCAAATTTAAATATTAAAGAATAATAACATTTTTAATGTTACTTTAACTTTAAGTCTGACCAAAAAGTCTTTCCGAAATTTCAATGCAGCAAAAGATGACTTCATCGCCATTCTAGAGGATGATAGAATATACAAAGACAATTGAGCTTTTATGTACCTTATGCATAACACAAAGCAAACTTTATGAAAACTGTCAATACGTCATGTATACTTTATCGTACATGGCTGCCTTCAACAGCAATCCCTTTCATCATCGCACTTAGTAGAAGAAGAAGAAGTAACAAATCTGGAAGCTGCAACATTGCAGGTTATTAGTTTACGACCTGGTAAGAGGAACAGGCGGGCGCAAGTTACTATGCGGCAAACGAACAGGAATGTACATCATTTTGGCCCAAATTAAATCGAGCATCTTGAGAAAGGGAGGAGATTTATTTAAGATAATTACAAGACGTATAGTCATGTTGTCTGTGTGTAAATGGACTCTTAGAGTTCAATGGCATTTCCATTTTCTACCCTATCCGAACACCAGCCCGACAAAAGTTTTTTTTTTGTCAATTAGTTTCGGGGTTGCACAAGCTTCTTGTATATCGACATGATGGAAGAAAAGTCTGAGAGATGGCAGGGGAATGGGGGGAGAATGTAGGAAACCCAGTGCATGACGAGCGGCAGCCGCACATTTACTGTGCTGCAGGGACCTGACGAATCCACTCGCCTTGTCCCGAAATTCAATCACAAGAAAATTGTTGTGTGGAAAGTTTTGGCATCATCACTGTGTGAGAGCATTTAAGGGACGTGCATTAAGTTCAACATTTTGTGTGGGTGTGTGTACATGGAGCTGTATTTGATATGCAAAAAATATTGAAAAGGCGCCCGCAAGCGCCCAACTTGAAGATTTCGGAAGTGAAAATGGCGACAACAGTCTACCCCATACGGACTGTATATGACGAGCACAATCCGAAGTACACAAACATTGGCTACATGGTCTTTTGTGTAGAAAAAACACGAAAACTTTCACACAACATCGTTTTCACATTACCCAGTAATTTTCTTTGGACTTTGCGTGGGAAATAACAGCACACAAAAATGATTTTTCGAGAAAAAAACACGTCAAATGCGATTAAGTTAAAGATGGGCATCCCCAAAATAGGGGTGAATTCTGCGGCACATAGGTTGGCCGAGCTTAGCACAAGTGGCGCTTGTTATTCTTAGCTTTTGGGTGCGCGCTCTAAGTGGTCCATGCACGACCTTTGATCCGCAGCTGAAAAAGAACAACAAAATATTCTTAGACTACATATAGGGACATGGATTATAGGACAATGTATAATAATGCCCAGCGCCCACAGACGCCACATGCACCGAAACAACCGACCAAATGGAAGCTTCGTTGAGCGAAATGTAATAAAACGTCAGCGTGAATGTAAAAAGATTTTGAAATTCAGCAATAAAGGGCAACAACCGTCTCTTTCTCTGAGGGTGATCAAATGATCGACACTTTGGGTTGGGGTGATGCCAACACTAAACGACGCGTCGCGGCGCGCGGCGCGACGCCACATACCATGTTAATGCGGATATTAAATGAAAAATGTTCGCTGTTAACGTGATTCATTTGCTATTTGTCGTAATCATCGGTGGGCTATTCTTCATATTTTATGTTCATTTATATGCACCCTTGTCCCACCGGCAACTCTTGCATCTGCCGAAGTAAGAAAATGTGCTTTGGATTCCCTCGCATGTGAACAAGTATAAAAAAATTGAAAGTAAGGGGCCAAGAGTTAAAACAGAAAGTTACGCCGAAGGGATGGAGGAAAAAGACATTGAAAAAGTTTTCCCTTTTTTTATGTTGAAGAAACATATTTTGATAATGGATGCGAATGCGTTTAACATTATGTGTTCTTCGTCCTGACTCCCTAGCAATTTTTTTCTCCACTTTTCTTCGTGTACCCAGTGCCGAATTGCTTCGGAGGAAAATAAAAGTTTATCCCCGCATCTTGCTCAGCATATACGAATGTATGTACTATATAAGATGATGGTTTTGAGGGAAACAAAATACTTTCGTTTCCAGTAATTATTTTAACTTAATTTGCATATAATTAAATTTAATAAAATCAACAACAAGAGTTTTAAAAAACCAAAGGGACAAAAAAACAATATTGTAACTTTTACTCTCGTCTCCATCATCATCATCATCAACATATTGTTGCAGTGTTTTCTTACGATGTCCATTTTCTTGCCTAAATATAGCTTCTTTATTGCTCTAGAGTTTTTCATTTTTAGGTTGAATTAATACGTTTTAACCCACATTTAGGTATTTTTTGAATGTGATGTTAAAGTTTCCGACCTACAATACTTCCTTTTTTTGTAATTTTTGTTTATTATATACTGGAGACAAAAATATAAATATCCAATATTATCCGATTCGAATGAAATAACATTTTCTTTGTGGCTATCCATACCCCGTCGCGTCGCATCAATATATTTCGCAAAAAAGCTTCTGTTAGCTAAAATTAATACGTTTTATATTATGTACTTTCTTTACAGGCAAAGAGTGCAACTTTATGGACAAAAAAAGATTTTGTTCGACAAAGTCAATATTATGCACGTTAAAAAGTTTACGCAGCGTGGGATTGGTCGCGGCACCTGTAGTAAGTATGTCTTTTCTAATAAAAAAGTTTCTAGTCAAATTAGTTTCATTATGATAATTTTCATTGTCATTGTGGTCGTCGATTTCTTTTCAGCGGGTCATTGTCGTCAAATGAAATGTTGTTTTTTCACTCTTCAGACTTAAAATGACGCAGAACGCGACGCTATGTTTTAAATACATTTGCATTAAATATACACAAATATGAACGATTTCTAAAATAGTATAATAAATGAGAACTTCAAATAATTGAGCTTAATTGCATTTCATTAGTAAATTAAACTATTAAACCTTTGAAACTATATGAAGCTCGTGTGATTTTTATTATCTGACAACAACAATAGCCGCAGCAAATTTTAAACTAAATATAGCCTAATTGATTTACCAAACTTTTGGTATATATTTTGGTAATTAATTTGTGTGGAAGTGACCATAGATAAAATGCAAACTCTGTTAGTATAATGTGAAATTAATTAATGCATCAAAGAGTTAAACAGAAAAATTAGGCGACTTTCATTTAAATTTATCCCCCCAGCAATCTCAATTGTTTTTATATTTATTGTTACAAATATCAATTGCTTTATCTAGAGTTCAATCGAATCCTGAAGTACCATTTTTTATAATTCATTTTATGTACAGAACAAAACAAAGGATAATAAAGTTCAATCATATATTACCGTAGGAGTTCAAACTTAACTCATCCTTCAATAATTTCTTCAATTTTTTTTTGTGTCTCAACAAACATCTTGAGCCGTACTGACAATTCCATGAGTGGGTGAAGTTTCCCCATGATACGCCTCTGCTTTGAAACAAAATAATTGCGTCCTTATGAAATTTCCTTATTCAATAAAATTATTTTGATAACAAGAAATTTATGAAACAATCTTAACTCGATTTGTTTTCATACAACAGTTTCAACTTTACATTGTTATAACTTTGGAAGCAAATTAATCCTAGCAATGAGATTTTCATTAAATTTGTATCATTGTAAGGAGAAAAAATTATTTGTTGAAAATTCAGTTGCGAAATAAATACTGTATAGGGTTAATTTAACCAATGTTGAAATTGGTGTCTGTTTTCTTACGTAAACAGATTTTTAAAATGATAATCAAAAATTTTCAATTGATTTTAGCTGAGGCTCAACTAATATTTAAACATAGAGCTTAGACAATTTACATAAATCTGAAACAAAAACATTTGGTTAGGAAATTGTCTTCTGGTATATTCTACTGCATTATAATTCTGTTGGGTCATAAGAAAAAGCACTTAAATACTATACTGCATCACAATTTAAGAAATCTTTTCAACCGACTAGAAAGTTGTCATGGGTTTGGTGGTATAACTTAAATTATACAACCGTCTGCTTAGTTAAGTACAAAAAAGGATTCTTTTAATTAAAAGAAATTAGATGAAAATGTCACACACCTCCGACACGCAACTAAGTGCACCAGATTACTGAAGCTTTTCCACCTAATTTGTCACATGAATCAAAATGATTTGAATTTCTTTAAAATCTGTAGTCTGCTCATTCACCCACTGCCTACCCCCGCCCCCACAGAACACACCGCCCAATTTATCAACTCCGAGCTAACTGCCAGGACATGCAGGCGAACGTGTATATAGGTACGTCTTGAAAACGAGTTCAAGTTGTCCTGTTGAAATATATTCATATATATTTATATAATCTGAAAGCTCAATGAGCTTGTGCAACATTCACACAACCACACCTAACCAATTTGAGCGTGTATGAATGTATGTATTCTGGCGGTAAATGTTTGTTTGAGTGTGTGGAAATTGTTCCACTGGGTGCAGTTCCTTTGCGATGTATGTAGACATTGTCTCACTCGCAGTGACTATTAAGCTTAATTGCTGTGCTTCTACCCCACATGAAGGCAATTTGATTCGACTAAGTGATGGAAATAATCCTTTTGTAATCTTGTTTCCGGGCTATTCATTTTCGCCCTCACTCATCGTCATCATCTTGTGTCGCTTATTTTCTATACATATATGCTGATGAGACAGCAACTTTTGACGAACAGTTCTGGCGGGAGTCATGTGAAGCTGGTACCCTCCAAACATGTGACGGGGATGTGCCACAATTGGTGTACACTGTACATACACCGCCAAAAATTAAGATTAAATCACACATGACGCATTAATATAATTGTTAGTGCTTTCGCGCCACAATGTACTCGTACATGCGTTTGTGGGAGCTTTGTAATCCTGGAGTAGAGGACGTTAGGATTAAGTCTTACGCTGAGTGAAGCGTTTTTATTGAAATTTATACAGAAACTGGGAGCTACTTATGTTGGGATGTGCGGAATACATTTTAATTGCACAGCAATTTTAATTATGTCATCTATTTGATGGTGCTCGTAATCCCGAATAATGTCCTAGATGCAATTTATTTAGACGTTAGAGAATCTGACGCTGATGTCTTTAATATAGTAATTGCTAAAGGGATTTATCGTATAGTTGAGTAAAATATGAACAATTTTCCCATATTCCTAGAAATGTGCATAGCGAATCTAAAAACAACAATATTTATTATAATATTTGCCCATTAAATATTTCAAGTTAATTCTAACTCTTTCTCTAATTTATAAAGTCGAAACCTATTTGTTTGGAACCCCAAAATCGACAGGCTTATGAAAAGCGAAGAATAATTTCGGAATGCAACGAGTCAACTTGTAAAATGCAAGTTTTCTCGAAATTGCTGTTCATTATGAATTTTGAATTGTTTGGCCAAAAACCACCCCGGAAACTAAAAGACGATTTGTTACTGCAACAGTTAATCGAACTAAAGTTGGTTAGAAATGTAATTGTTTCAGCCCCCTAAAACTTTGTCTTTGTTTAGAATACATCGACCATTTTTGCCACATCACACCCTGCCTATTTCAAGTTCCAACCCCCTGTCGGTCCAGCTCCCTTACTAACAACGGCATTAGCTTAAAGCTAACCAGCTACAGGAACTAAATTACACTGAAGGAATTTCCATAGCATTGCTTATTATCCTCTTATAGCGAATGGCATACAAATTCACACACGAACATCCTCTCCACACATGCCGACATGCAGGATATATATCCACCATTCACTTCCAGCGTACAGCGCGTCTCCGGCTGAAATTTATTTGTGTATACTCACGTCTTAGCGCCGAACAGGTACACCCGGAATAATCCCAAGCGCAAAAACAATGCAAGACAATAAATATTGTTTCTTGAAGCGCCTTTGTGTGTATCTGCTTTGTAGGTTGGTTTCCTTTACCCACAGTACGTGTAATCTCTCTCGCTGACTCGACATAGCGCGTCAACAAACCCATTTCAGTCGCCCACCTCGAGCTGCAGCAGCTACCTTGAGACTTGCGCTGCTGGTGGGTGGGGTGGGTGGGGGTTGGAAGATGGGCATTGTGTTTTCACACACGTTGAAATAACTAAACATATATTTGTGTGCACGAAACTCATCACATTGACCAAGGGAAGGCGTACGCGCCGCGGATGGTAAACACGGAAAACTCCCGCGCTGTATGAATTTATGCCGTGGGAAATTATAGGGCGGGCAGGACGACTTTAAAAACAAACAAATTGATAAATTATCGTCACGCAATGCGATTTGGCTGGATGGAAGAAAGCGCGCGCTCAACCAAATTTCCCAAAATCAATTTGGTGCCAAAAACATAGGTAAAATGTAAAAAATATACAAACGCGAAGCGCAGAACCAAATTTAATATGTGCAAGCGCGAAAGCGTGCTCGTGCTGAATGATGTGATGGGGATGAACTTAATGTACCTCAGTACCTATACTTTGATTTATGAACGTTATAAATTTGATTGTGTTTTCAATTTGTTTTTAAAGAATGAACTTGAAGATCGAGTGCACACGAAAACAAACAGAAACATAAGACAGTGCGACACCTCATCTCTTGTGCGCGTGGAATGCGTTGATGGTTTGTGAGGAGGCGACGACAGAGTTTCAGTATTGGCTTGATGGAAGCAGCGGCGTGGAAGGATTTGCCTGAATGGAATATTAAGGAATTTTGTGTTTCGCTTTTGTCGTCCTGTGCGACTTTCAAATGGAATTGATAAAAGGTTTCATCTGGCAGGAGGATTCTATTTTTTATCGTAAACAATTATTCATGCAATGAAAGGTACTTCCTTAATCATATATTGCAGGGCAGGTAAGCGGTAATATTTAACATAGCGAAATAAATTATTTGCTTTAAGTGGAGTACCTAATGGAGCGGCAGTTTGGGGAAATCAATTTTAAATATAAATTGTATTTTGACATGATATTTTAGATAATGAATCGTAGCAAGCACATTCAGGCGTTTCTGAGATTTTACTTGAAAGAGATCTTTGTAAAGCATTTGCTGAGCAAACATCAAATTAGTAATTAGAATCACCTTGCTGTGCTTTTTGTTGCACCTAATTTAAATCTTAAAAAATATGAAATTTTCATCTTAATAGAATGCAGTCATTTTACACAATATTTATGTTTTTCTACCTACTACCTACTATATTTTTGAAATTAGTTCACCGATTAGGCTCTTTTCTGCCTTAATAATTTGGGTGATGAGAAACCGAAAAGAAGTTGAAGAGCTGACATTACATCTTGACAAAACAACTGTTAGATGTGGTCGGCGGAAATATTTATACATATTTCTTTAAAACAGAGGTCAGCCAGAATGTTACGAACTATTTGGTGCCTGTGGTCTCAATAAATTTCACAAATCTCACTCTTCGGATTGCCAGCCTAGATCAGGTAACATCACCAAGTGCCACTCGAAATGCTAGAAGGCGTCATTAAAAATTGGACCATGTCTACCGCAAATTAGTTTTTATTCATTTTATTTTATTTGTGAAAAAAAACGAATCACAACAATTTGTATTTCATTTTATTCGCATAGTGGCTTTAGGCTATTAGTATATGATGAAAATTTTTATAGATTTTTTATTAAAATCATTTACCAAACATTTCCACTAGGAATACCATGAATGATGAAAGTTCATCATGGAACCAAAATATATATAAAATATGTCATTTTCACACTGCTCCACTGCCCATCCAACCTAATCTATCCTCTAAAAATCGATGGTCCACTCGTTCATAATTAAAATCTCTCGGATCCATCCGTTTTTACCTATGTACATGTATACCTAGTATATCGCAGTTATTCTAATCCCTGCAGTTGGTTCATGCATAACAAAACAAAACAAAAAAACACGTAACAACAACCACCCTCCAATCCGCCCAGCTTGATACTATAACTAGAACGACCAACCTTAATAGCCCTAACAACAATTGAATCATTTGTCCAAAAAAAGAAACGAATTGCCACTAGAGGCATAGCCGATAAAAATACCAAAAACAAATTTCAATTCAAATGCCGGTTGGACGGAGAGAAAGGAGAAAGGACCAACCGCCCAACAGCCCAACAGCAGAACTAACCCGACCCGGTGCCGAACATGTAGCGCTGCAATGTTTATATTGTAAATGTACGCTTCGGATTTGGCCCTTTTCGCGCGTCCAAATCCCCAAATTGTTGCCATATAAACGGCTCGTACTGAAATCGGTGTGCAAAAGCGCTTTGGCGGCACGGACAGCGAATCCTGGCAGGATGGGCAGAGGTATGGAGAGCCAACGCAATGAATAATAAATAATCGAACCATACAAAGTCGAGCAGTGACGCAGAATAAAATGAAATACAAAGAACAGAGAGAAAAATAACAAAAAAAATGAAACAAGAAGTGAAAATGTCGGTGAAAAATATGTGGGATAGGGTGGGAGGACACGACTAAAAATCGTTCGGAGGCTTAGGAATAACACCCTGACAAAACAGAAAACGCGCTGGCATCCACCCATAGTTCGTGGATGACACACGAAACAAGAAATCAGATCGAAATTGGGAAATTTATTGCATTGTTAAATAATGGTATAATATTTTTTGATCGAGGGCGGTTTTTTATATTCATTGAACAGTCTCCTTGTCACACCCCCTGCCGCCCATGGGGTGGGCCTCCCCCACCCAGCTATGTGTCTCGTTGTATATATGAAAAATATTGCTTAGTTTGGTGTGTGCATGGGCTGGGAGGTGGAACGTGGCTTTTGGACATGCAAATGGACCTAGTCAGCCACCGGCGCAGTTTCAGGACGGGGGTAATGCAAATTAAAGTTATGTGACAGTTCGAAATGTTATTAAACTAATAAATAAATTTCGTCCCGAAATAATCTATCTCGCATACATACACGATTGATTTGACGTGGACAAATTTTAAATGAATTAAAATAGTAATCAATTAATTGTGATTTATGCAATGCAACAATACATGAATTGGATTAAATTTGTATGTTTCCGCGAGCATAAATATAAATACGCGACGAATTCAATGAAATATTATATACATACATATATGACGTGAATGGTTATGCCAATAAAAAGCCGAAATATTATTTCATCAGAATCAAATTATCATCAACTTTAAATGGACGCACGCCAGTGTGTTTGTGCGATGATCAGGGACCAATTGTGGAGGCTGGGCTGGGCGACTACCGGTGTGTCCTCAAAATCGGTGGAATGATTTTTATAAATTTGTTTGCGCATTTTTTTAATATTATATAATATTCGCAATTGTTAAAAATTGTTTATCGGGACATGTTTTTTGGTGCATGAAAAATATTGAGCATGGAGAAAGGATTTCAGAATTGATGGTTCGAGTAGCAAGATTAAATGTATTACTTTTTATAAATATGTAATCATGTTTTTCGCTTTGAATCCTGCATTGTTTCTTTTTTTAATGATTGAAAATAAAATTTCTTTGGCATTTTCCAATTACCTTTAAATACTCCAACATTAGTAAAACTTCCAAAAATAGTATTCCTGTCTCAAACGTAATTCATCGTTCTCGTCTTAGTGAATTTAATACAAATTTAATAAATAATCGTTATTGTTTTTTTTTTTTGCGATTTATGTGATTTTTAGCATTTTAACCAGCATATATATTTTTATTTGTTCTCAACCATTTTCGTAGGTCTTTCGATTTTTCTTATGTTCAACAGAACTTGAATACTTAGTATATTTTTGATTTGATTTTATTTATTATTATTTTTGATAATTTTGACCAAAAAAAGGTGTTTCCTTAACATACATTTTGTGGTGTCGAAACGCCTCTGTGTGTTGAGAAATTTCTTGTTTATTAAGTAAACTTAGAATAATTTTCAATAATTTTTGTTCTACAAATCATAAAATAACACTACTGCATCAATATTACGAATCAATAAAACCGCACGCCATAAATTAAAATCGCCAATAACAAAATCAATTTTAAAAGAAATAAAAATTCGAAAATAATTAATTGCTGACCGCCCACAAGCAGTCTGCTCGTTATTGCCTGAATATTTTGACCAAATTATCCATAAAATGAAATTCGCATCAATAAATTATAATTAATTACTTTGTTTATTAAAGATCGTTTGCGATTTTGCTGCGACTGAAAGGATTGACTGATTTTGGTCAATTATTAGGACAAGGTAGTTGCCCATATTCTCGATTTCGAATTGCAATTTAATTATTGCTGTCGATTAAACAAGAGCAGTAACGTATTACGTGGCACCTCTAAGGGGATGATTAACCTAAATTAGAACACAACTAGGTGCTGACATGACATTTCAACGAAGTTATTTAAAGCCCAAAACTGTGAGTCTCATAGCCAGTGACTTTCATTGATAAGAGTAAAAATTAATCAATTTGTCATAAGTCTAAATTAAAAGTTTTTATCATTTTTATTATCAATAAATTATACTGTGATAACTTAAAATTAAAAGTAACCAAATTCAGTGTTACTTTCTTATCCACACAAAATATAAAGTAGTGACACCAAACAAAAAAAAAAACAACCAACAAACTTATGTTTTCACTGCCGTTGCCCTCGCAATTTTTGCTTGTAAGCAAATCGATCCTGAAAACAAAAAAACAATTCTTATTCATCTGAATAATAATAAATGTAACAACTCTTACCTCTGGGCTCAGTGCCTTAAGGTACTGCTGAAGATCGGTGAGGTATTTGTGTTTCAGTTCCTCAATAATTCCGGTGAACTTATCTATTTCCACCTGCTCTAAACGTGCGAAATTTTTTTTGACTTTTTTTGTATTGCCATTGTAGACGAAATCTCGGTAATATTCAAACTCGGTTCTGAAAAGAAAACCATCCATTTTTTATTTAAACTATATTATTAGTGGAGATGTCTTGACTTACGCCGGAGGTTCTTTAGGTTCTTCCAATTTTACACGTGAATTTTGGGATCGCGCTTTCTCATCCTCGCTGTCACTATTAGAATACTCGGACGCTTTCTGGACAACGGAACCAGCATCAGACTCATCCTCACTCTCGGATGCTTTGTTTTCTTTGCGCTCCTTGAAATAACTGTTTAGCTTGCTTTTTCTTAGATCTTCATCGCTTTCACTTCCACTTTCCTCCGATTTTATTTCTGTGATCTTCTTTATTGGCGATAATCCGTTTGAAGTCAAACTTTTATTGAGAGATTTCAGTTTGGGCGCCTTTTTCCCACTTTCATCGCCAATGGAAAAGTGCTCTTCATCTGAGACTGACGTCTTTTTCTTTTTCTGTTGTCTCGGCTTTTTGTTTGGCGTGTGCTTCTCTACGTCGCTCTCTTTTTCGACAACATGAGCACGTTTTTTTGAGACAGATTCTGGACCATCGGTCATGTCTCGTGATGCGCTGTTATCATCTTTTGACCCTTTGATTTTCTTTTTTTTTTCTTGAGACATTTTTAAACTCTTGACATCTGAATCGCGCACAAACTTTTTTAGTAGGGCACCAGCCCGTTTCTCTGGTGGAAGTGACATAAGATATTCATTAAACTTTTTTTCATAGATTTTCCACTCCTGTAAAAAAAAATTGTTAAAAAGATTTTCTTGAAGTTAAATAAAATTTAATCTTACCTCATCCTCAAGTTCTGCATATTTCTGCTTATTGGTTAAGGTTTTCCATTTTTTTTGTAAAAGCTTTCGAAGATCTGATAGGGAGACATTGTTATCGTTGTCTTGCAAGTATTTGGGATATTGTTTGTCCAAGAAACAATTGTAAGCATCCTTTGGCTTAAGTGGGGCCTTCCTACTCTGCGCAAGAACACGTCGTTCTTCTTTCGGAAGCTTTGTCAAGCTGCTTGTTGTTAAAAAGCGATTAATCCATTCGAGTTTCTTCTCATCCGAAAGCAGTTGATACAGTTCCATGCATTCTTCATCCGAAACTAAAAAGGAAAATCACTAATTAACAAAAACATGTTTAAGTTATTCACAAGAATCTTACCATCTCCATGCTTTTGCTGATAGTCATCCCGGAATAATTGAAACACTGATTGTTTTGAATTTTCTTTCTTTTTGTTCCTTTTGGGATTTGGAAAATGCAGTTTTAGACGAAATCGAAAATAAAACTGTATAAAATAACATACTTGAATTCTTTGAGAGCGACTTTGTATCCTTCGTTGGTTGTCGCGAATTTCAGCTCATAAACTCGCTTTTCTTTTGGATCCAACTGGGCAAAGAGGTCAGCACATTTTTTTATGATGTCAGTCAACTTGTCCAGACCATATTTTGCTTTAACTTGCGCGTATTTCTCGTTCACGAACAATTGAAAGGAATTTGATGGGCGCGCTGGTTTTAAGTTGTCAATAACTGTAGCATCGCCCAACAGCTCGGAAAGTGAGCGGAATTTTCGTATTTTCTTTAAGACTTCATTTAACATAGTTCGGCATTCGTCAGGAGAATAGTTTTTAAACGCCACCTGAGTAAAGTCCATAGCTTTTATGACTAAGTCGGGACGTTTCAGTTTTATCTTCTCTGGTATAATATTTTTTGACCGTTTGATTAGCTCCAGTTTGTCTTCTACTGGCCAAAGATGGGCAGCCGCTGTCTCTTCTTCTTCGTATTCTCCGTCAGACACTGCTTGATTTATTCCTTCGTCCTCGGCATCTACGACAATTGAGAATTACATTGTTTTTCGAAGTTTTTTGCTTAAAAATACTTACCATTTCGCCGTTCTTGGACCATGGACATGGAGCGTTGACGCATTTTAACAAAACTTGTCTTGCTTCTAAAAATTAATAATAACATTTAGAATTGTGAAATCAAGTTCAACAAGTAATAACATAAATTTTAGCCAATGTATAATGTCCCGCCAAAGATAAAATTGTGAGGTTATGTTTGTGAAAAAGAAAACATTTACATTACATTATCTAAATCCATAAGTAATAAATTAAAATGTATGTGTAGAATTATTGGCTTAAGTATTTGATTTGGTTTTATTTTATAAAGGCAAAATAAAATGGTAAAATAAAAGTTAAGTGCATCCAACGAGCGAGTAAAAATTTAATTACAGGAAAATGTAAATTAAAAACATTACCTGTTCATTATTTGAATTTTTTTTACCAATTTAAGTTTTATTTTGAATAGTAACTTATAATTTAAACTACTTTTTATATTTAAAGTAATATTATTTTGATTTATTTCTATTCGCTGCGGTGTGGTTTCTTGGAATTACACATGACAGATGTCAAACACATACATATATGTATTACATTTATACACGCGCGCATATATCACACCATATTATATATAAATCATTAAACACGTATTTATATTTTATATATATGTTAATCCAGTTTTACCGCATATAAAGATTTTTAATTTGAAATTAACTTTGTCACATTTAAAAACTCTAAAAACGAGTAAATGCTTACTTTTTAACTGTCCAAACAAACAGATAAAAAGGACCTCGCGGGTTGAATCATCGTTAAAGAAATTTTCTTTTTGGACACAGTTTTGCGTAAATTTTTATTTTTTTTTTAAATAAAATCAGCTAAGAGTGTTATTTAAGTAAAGAAATGTTTTTTTTTTGCAATAAGTGCAATACATTTATAGTAATTAAAGGAATTGTTTTAAACCTTCCTTTTTTCCCGACTTTAGTTCTACTAAAGATAATAATAGCAAAAGTAAAAATGGGATTTTCATTTTGACTCACTCAAATTGAAAGTGAGTTTCGTCTTGCCACGAAACTCGCCAATTATACCGTCCAGTGACTTTGAATTCTCATAAAAAAATAAAAACAATTACAAATAACATAAAAGCGTCTCGCTGCTTTAATCACGACATTCAACATAGAACTACAATGTTTCATCAACGAATTAATGCGATTCGATAAAATAAAGTTAACTAATTTCTTGCCATATTTTCTATTATTAAATAAAACTTTTTTTTAAATTGTTTTTAATGTTTTTTTTTTAATAAATAATTTTTTTGTATTTTTGAGTACTCTGTGAGTGTTAAATAGTTGATAATAGGACATATTTAGTGAGACTATTCAATCAGTATAACTACAAAAAGGATAAAAAGGATAATGTAATGGTTTGTGCATAAAAATATCCTTACCTGTCTGACAAACCGATTTTCTTGTACATTCACCATAAGGTTTGTGAATACAATATGTCCTTCCCACACCCCTATTTGCACTGTTAAAGGATACACAATTTTTTGATTCAAATATATTGTTTTAAGACGTTTTCAGATATTATTTTTATTAAAAAGTATCAAGACGACATTCTAGCAATGAATTTACCGAAAAAATCGCTTTAAATTGTAAACAAATCATGTTTTAACAGAAATATGTCCCACAGCAAGGAAAAGGATGCATAACAATGTTTCAAACCACACGATCTTTATTATCTTATGTTCCTTATTAAGAATTTAATCCAAACCATTGCTCTCTTTGGATACCTATCATTAGTTTAGATAAACATAAGGATTGGATATGGATTTTCTGAGTTCTTGAAAAGACTTTGGATTAAAATCAACTAATTTTGAATGATAACGCGTTAAACATTCCGTAAAGATCCGATAAAAACCGTTGAAATTATCATTTTAATATAATATTCGCAGACACAAACGAAAAAATAATAAATTATTTAATAATACATAAATAGAAAGTGTTCACTTTGGACGGCAGAAGAAAATGTTGGTGTTAATGTGAAGAAATATACAATTTATGCACTTTTTGTAAATCTTCTGCATTTGAAAGTGACAATTGTACCAATTACCATACTTGAGTGAATAATTTTTCTTTTTCATGAGCTCAGGTGACAC
>JANSTS010004721.1:0-13115 GCA_026546915.1 Sylvicola fuscatus | reverse complement strand
TGGAATTGAACGGCTCGGTATAAAAGTGATGACGTCAGTTTACGACCCCAAAAGTAAAATGGTTGACCTTTAAACAATTTGACATTGAACTGCTCGTTATCAAAGTATTGATGTCAATTTACAACCCCAAAAGTGCAACAAACGCAACAATTTCTTTCTGACCTTGAAACTCTCGCAAAAGCGCAACAAAAAGCTCCGGTTAACGGTTGACCGTCAAACAATTTTATTCTGACCTTGAACTGCTCGTAATCAAAGTATTGACGTCAATTTAAAAGCCTAAAATGGCAAACAAAGCTCTGTTAAACGTATGTCCTTGAAGCAATTTCATTATGTCCTTGAAATGATTTAAATCAAATTATTGACGTCAATTTACAACCGCCCCAACAAAAGCAACAAGAAGCTCTGTTAAACGGTTGACCTTTAAACAAATTTTTGTTGACCTTGAACTGCTTACAATAAAAGTGATGACGTCAATTTACAACCCCCAAAGCTTCTGGCATTCAATATTGTCGATTTGCAACGACTTTAAGTACAGATTTTGCTTCTGAAATGGTTGGATTACATCTTACAAGAATCCGTACTTACCCACTTCACAAAATTGTTCTTTTTTATTCATATTTCTTATTCAGCTTCTGCGGGTACAAGAAGTAATAAATAAAATAATAATATTAAAGCGGTAAAGATCTTTGTCAATTTGTTGTTGGTGCGACTGGTGACGTGTGTGGGGGGTAGGCGGGATCGAGTTGGGTTCTTCGGGATGCCCAGCCAGCCAATATTACACAAAAGTTTTAACTTCAATCTACATGAACAATGTACATGGAACACTAATTCAATATTCATTGAATTATTTATTAGAAGCCGAATAGCATTGTTGTAAAGGAGAATTTAGTCCGGACTCCATGATATTGCTCATCACCCTGGCCTGGCGCGACGCGACGCGACGCTCAACATAAGCGACGCGCCGTTTTGTGTGTGTACTCAGCGTTCCCTTATCAGGTCGGACTGGGAGTTGGGACATTCTCAATCAATATTATTATATTCTATGGAATCTATCTATAGATGAACATCGGGTTATGTTGCGAGCGAAATGCGAACCGTATAAATACACACGAGCGAAGATTTGCGAAAGCGTCGAAGGGAGTGCACTTAATTATGGTGAACAGTTAAGGGGTGGTGGGGGCTGGTGAAGCTGCACAGGGTGACTTATTGGCGCATTTAGCGGATTGAACGGGTGTGCAGGAGTATCTGTTTCACATATTTATTTAATGTCATGCGAGGATTTAGCCGCTGTCACATGGAAATGCACACGGCAGGACTTTAATTATAGACAGTGGGTAAGTGGATGTTTATTTACATAGTTTACGATGTGAAAGCGACTGAAAAATGAATAAGTATAATGGGTGAGATTGTGTCCCTCGCCATATGTGAACTTTATTTTTGTTCATCCCATTCGGTCAGCATGGAAATTATGTGGAGATTGATGCTTATGAAAGTGGTTGAAAATATTCACATAAAGGCGATGCACCTAGGGGGTTGTTCAGATGGCGATACCGATTCCCTATATACATTTAATTAATTAACTGGACTGTTGAAATCAAATTAATTAGGTTGGCCTAATTTCAACAGATGAACAAACAAGTGAGGGGGTGCGGGGATAGCCTTGAAAGTTTAATTAGCAGCAGCTTTATTGCAAGTTTATTTGATTGGTAAACGGGAATAAAGTTTTCAGGAGCGGGTCGTCATCAAACAAAATGGAAAAGCTCTGTAATTTAAGTCGTATTGATTCGAAACTCCCATTTCATGTTTTATTTGATAAATAAGTTGCATGTAAAACAGTTGTCGCGACTTCTAATTACATCACTTAAATACTTGAAAGAATTTAAATGAAATCTTATACGTCGAAGAACTCATCCTCAGCTGTGTTTTTGTGTTTTTTGGGTAAAGTTGAACAGAGATACACCCCAACTTTGTGTGTTGTGCATTATTAGTCTATGCAGCTGGAATACAACTAGATGCGAGTGCATTTAATTAATAAACAAAGTTATTGTGTTTGAAATGCAGTTTGCTTATTCTGGCTGACAAGGAGTGCACTCAAACGATTTCATGTGGAATGAAGTTTTGTCGTTTAGCTGTTGTGCATGCGGCGGCAATTCAACTGCATTCCCCAGCGTCTGCAACAGCCCCAGCAGTCGGCAATTGTAGGTGGCACACATATGTTTGCATTAGTGCATTTTAACTTTATTAATAAATGCACACAGACACACAGAGTGCAGTTCAGTGAAATCCTACAAAATGTCTGATTTGGCAGGGTTTTATTTTTTCGGAAAAATTGTTGCAGCCAAATTCAGGGAATTTCGTTTTTTTGTTTTTGTTTTTTTTTTCTTGTTAAAAGATAAAAGTGCTAACAACATAAATCCATTATTCACTTAGATGCGATAAAAGTTAATTAAAAGTAAAAATTTGCTCGAAGAGAGACGTCGTCCCGGGGAAGGACTTTCACTCACTGAGCCTGAGACGTTGCTGCTTGCATTTAATTTGCAATTAATTACTTTTGTATGTGGCGGCTACTCGCTTAGTTGATATTCAGCTGAGAAATTTTGATAAATTGTCGCGAAGAAAAGTTTTGGTGCGTCTAGAAGACGCAAAAGCACAAAGATCACCGCGAAAAAAAAGGGCAGGGTAAATTTAGTGCGTCTGTATGTCCGCCCACATATTCACATGAAAATTAATGGCAAATATGATTAGTTCCAAACAAAAAGGGACACGCTGCGTCGCGACGCCACCAAAGTGTTTGTTTGTGATTGTTCGGCGCTCATATATAATTTCTAAATATAAATGTTTCCCTTGAATTAATATTAATTGTTGAACGATTTTGGGTGGTTTGGGGGGGCCGCCAGACAAAAACGGGCGCAGCCCCACGCTGGGACTAATCAACTAATAATTCAGCTGATGGGGATGCGTATACGAATAATGATAATGACCTTTTGACGAAGCCGCGCCGAACGCCGAAGAGCTTTGGGTGGGTTCTTATAGGCACCGGAGACATAGTTCTGCGGTTAGCTACACGGAAAAAAGGTGAAAGTTCAAATAGGGAAGTGCCACTGTCGTGGGAAATCCACGAACATGTTATTTTGCGTCTCCCTTCGTTGTTCATCCCCTAAATTCGATGTATTATTTTAATGGAAACATCGAGGCGCACGGATTGCGGATGGGAAAAATTGCGTGTAGCTGGAAAATGTTGGGGATGTTCGAATTTTCGGCGTAATCTTGTGACATGTTACTGATTTTGTTGAATATCACAAAACATATTAAAGACCGAAGACAAGCTGGTGACATGACGGGCCTGAGTTAATTAAAGAAATGAACACAAGAAAAGCTCATCATGCATGAGCATAAGATGAAAATAGATCGAATTTGTTTCTTCTCCTCCAAAAATTCTGCAAAGACGAGCTTAGGGGGGGGGGGGTGAAAACTCAATTTTTAATCAATCAAATTGCTAAATAAATTCATGTGCAAAAGCAAAAGCTTGTTAAAACAACTCTGGCAAAAGTTGGGCTTCAAGTGTGCTCTTCAACATTTTACGACATGTGATTGTTATTTAATGAAGTCACTTATTCCAGCGAAATATTGTGCAATTTCTCTACATTACAAATGTTATTTCAACATGTGTTTTCTTCAGCTTCCTTTTCTTTTTCTTTTTTTTTTTGTTGGAAATTTACTTTATAAATGATTGAAATTGTTTATTCATGTCAGTCTGCGTCGTGCATTGAAGTGCTTTTCTTATTAACAATCATTTTGCGCGAGAGCAGGCAAATTTGCGGTGGTTTAAATTCGCCAATGCCAACATCCTTAGCTATTTATTTAATTCCTGCATACAGCCATGGGAGGATACATTCCTCTGCCAGCTATCACAATTCACAATTCATTTCTCGAATATAATCCATTATCTGGAAATGGCCATCACACATCACCGGATACGGCCAAACATAAGAGCAAATACACTCTTTCGCTTCTCCTATTTTCTTTTCTTTTCCACTTCTTCTTCTTCTTCTTGTTTCCTTTTCTTCTTCTTTTTTTTTATAAATTCATTTCATCTTCACACTCTCTTCCATCGTCCATTCGACTTATTGCCACAATTTGTACACACTCGCCACACATGCCTGGTGCTTACCCTTCGTGTATGTTCGCATAGATGAATTGAATTCAAGCAGGATACCACAGCTAGAGCATACAAAAACACCAAAATGCAATTTCGTCACACATTGTACACAATTCAGTTATCCAGCAACTAGGATATGCCGGACGAGGGACATTATATTGTCGAACGGATTCGCCCTAAACAATATGCAAGCGATATACGAGGAGGAAATAGCCCAGCCCCCCCAACCCAACCACCGCCTAACTCCCCTAAAGGCGTGCTTTTGTACGCCAGTCACCATCCCCCCCCCCCACGGCACAACATTCACAGGAAAGCTCTCATATCGTATTGTCCCTAAATAACGGCGCATATAATGGCAACTTGAACTCGCATGTAACGGCATTAAATTGAGAATCGCAACGAAATGCGAGACAGTTAATTAAAAGAATGGCAAGCGAAAACAACAACAACAACAACAACAACAACAACAAAAACAGTGGAGAGAAATACGGGAACCGACTAAGGATCTGCACAAGTCGACCTCTTATGTTTTATGTCCTTGAACATAACAATTTTACGCACGCACTTTTGCCCACATGCACGATTCTGTGCGCTTAATAGATAAAAAAGTAAACGCTGAGCTTTTGTTGTGCTTTTCGCCGATTCGCAGGTGAGTGATGCTCATATGTACTTTTAAGGATTTCTCCACTTCCCTTTTGGTTGTTGTTGGTATTTTCTTATTTTGTTTGTTCCTTTTTTTTCCTTGCTTTTTTGCAATAACAACGCATGAATCGTTTTTGTTATACGATAACTGCAACCCCCACCCTGATGGGCCACCCACTCAGCTGCTATTTATCTGTTTGCCGCACAAATATCCTACCTATAGGTCCTGAACTGTTCTGTTTATGCTAATAAATATGCAAATGCACAGAGGCCGTCTGTAAAAAATGAACACAGCACATAAGTTGAGCATAAAAATGTACATAATATACCCGTAATAGACGATGCTGTCTGTATACGATCTATATTCGATATAATGTTATAAAAGTTAGTAAAACGAAGGAGCGAAGGAATCAACGATACATATAAATCAAATAAAAGGAATGTAATGAAATTTTCACACACAAACTGAGTTTTCTTTTCAATTTTGCCTTCGCTTCATCATTTGTATTTTGTGTTTTTATATTTTATTTCTTGTGGATTTTAATACGAATTCTTGTATTTATTCTGCGTTATTTTTATTTTCAAACTCTTCTCGTTTTCTCTCTCTCAATTTTTTTAAATTTTTTTTTTTGCTTGTATATTCATCTTTTTATGCTTGCCTCGTCTTATGTTTCCACTTATTAACCACTTCACAAACAGATCACTGTTTTATATTCTGCTCATTAACTTGTGTGTCCTTTGAACAGGAAAACCGACGACGAAGAAAAGGGAACAAATACCACACGAATCACTACCACTTTAACCGTTCAACGGCACTTCATCTATACACTTTTCGCCGCCTCCCAGTTAGGCGCTGTATTCTTCTTCTTTATGTTTGAATTTTTTTTTTCGTTTTTTTCGGCATCCACCTCAGACCCAACTAACAGGCGGTCTCATTGTAATTGATTTACGAAATTCACTTTTTTTGCTTGGCCAAATCACATTTTTGCAAAATTACTTGTAGATAAGAAAGTTATGTCGACTTAAGAACCGTGCAAGAACAATCTCAACAGCTCTCGTCGCTGGCTGTCGGCCATATGTACACTGAGTGTGAGTGTTTGTGCCGCTCCTGCTGGCTGCTGTTGGGCTGCTGAAGCTCCAGTGTTGCTGTTGCTTGCCTGCCTCAAAGCTCAACGCGGCCGTTATTCGTCGGCGACTCGTGTACAGGCGGGTAAAAGCTCACCGAACGACGTCTAGCGCGCGACTGTGCCCTATACGGCGGGTGGCCTCCCTTTTGAGAATCGCTCGGCGCCACAGTTGGCCAAGTGCGACGCGGCAGAGCTTTGCCTCGCATCACTGCACAGACAGCGAGAGTGGATTTGCTGATTTTGGAGGAGCACCGAAAGCACGCTCACCAAATTTTGCGCGTCTCACAGTTTCTTATCTATAATTAGAGGTTTTTATTGTAAGTTTTTCAGCCTAGTGAGACAATTACTTGAAGTTTTTTTGTTGTTGCTACATCTTAAGTTTTGACCTTTTCTGGAAATTAGGCCTAATTGAAAAAATTTACCGTTAGAATTGAGCGAGAATCACTATAGTGCGCAATTGTAATGAACGCAAGGCCATGACGCTCATTACAGCCATCATATTCACTCCCACTGCATCCGTTCGATGTGCTCGCCTATGTTTATATTGAATACAAAGTGCGCCATTCCACCCGAAAATAACACACGTGTGATGTACACGCGAAAACAATGGGGAAACGGCGGGAAAATGCAAGACAAACAGCCCAGCGGGGGATGGGCTGGGTGGTGGAGTACCAAACTGGAAAATGATCACAACCCCTCTGTCGTGTAAGCGGAGCGCATTTTTATCAAAAAGTCATAAAATGAATGTCGCTCGTTCCGGAAATTCAGTAAGAATGTTTGTTTATGTTGCAGGAGGAAACAATTACCGCCAGCACAGCTTTCCAATTTCCAGCATGAAATGATGTCGCGACGCGCGGCGCGACGATGCGGTCGCGAATACACAACAACAACAACAGAAATTACCATGAAGCTGTTCGCCTATTAGGACACGCTCACAACGATAATTGTGTCTTATATAAACTTAATCCCGCATCAGAATGTCTAAGTGGCGTGTGCTTTGGCTTTCTCAGTCGCACGTCGAACAGAGAAGAAGTGTGCCGAAAGCATAAGCGATTAATAACAGTTTGCCACATCTTTCAGCGGGCACCCTTTCGACACCTTGGCGCGTCAGCCAAGCTAGAGAGCCTGATTTCTTCAGTCCATACTCAATTAATTGGCTGCAGACGTATCGCCGTTCGCATTCAATGCGTTTCCACGTCTTAGTTGGACGTATAAATATACGCGCGGCGCGCCTGTTTACTCTCTTCGCGGCAAATGAAAAGACGGCGCGCTACGTCAAATAGATTGGCGGTGTCTATTATGGCTGTAATTTATATTGGCGCTGGGAAATCTTGTCATCTGGAGCAAATAGCGACTGCGAAGGAAAGCTCTGCCACAGGCGAGTCGGCACAGCGCAAACTCCTCCATTTTGGGCTTCGACAAATTTTAATGTATACAATTTTGTATATCTTAATCTTTCAGTATACCTCTCCAATGATACCGATCCGACGCTGCGTTCTCGTATGGGAAATTAGTTGGGTGGTGCGGCCAAAGCTCCGCAATTCAAGCTTTGTGACGTCGCGACGCGCTCATAGTTGAGTCCGAACAACAACACATTCGCACAGTTCATATATGCATATATCAGACAGGTCGAGAGATAGTACCCTACACACGTTTAAATAATCATTTAGCGGATCTCAATCAATCTGTGACGTCACTAAAAAGCTCAGGGGACGAATACATACGAACTAGAGTGAGAGCTTTCTCTCCTGTGCCCCCCACCCAAAACCGGTTCGGTTTGTATAGTTGCAAAAATGATGGTATTTGGTATGGATGTAATGGGAGTTTAATCGCTCCAATGGAATTAATGTGTCTGGTTTGGTTCTCTTTAATTGTAATTGATGGAGTACCAATATTGGCTCCCCCAATATTATGTAAATGGCCCCAAAGATATACAATAAATCATATTTACAAAACGCAAAACTTTTGAAACTCGATTTTATCTTTGTGGCCACATTTCCAGTTCGACTGCATTTAATTTCCGTTTTCTGTATGAATTACGGTTATTTAAACGTCTTATCCGCATGCCCTCTGACATTTGCAAGGAATTACCCTTTGCACATAAATTTGCACAGACTCACTTTCGAATAAATACAATATTTATGGCGGAATTAATCAGCTCAGGTGTGTTTGCTTACTTACCTTTATACCTATAAACATCTTAATTGAATTTGGCTGATGAATTCCGCCGTTAATCCACCTGCAAATGTCTGCTTCCTGCATATTTACGGTAGATAAAAGCAAAAATTATTTATTCAATTTGTTTGCAACGAATTCACTTAAATATTTATGTAGGATTTTCTTCCTTAAAAGCTTAAACCGTACTTAATAATTCAAGAAAATTTATATTCCTAACAATAAACTGTCATTAAAGGACAAAGAATTTAAAACTCATTGAATTGGAGAAAAAAATATTAACGGTTTAAATTCTAAGGGAAAAAAACATGCTGCCACCTACCGGAAACCAGTAAAACTAGCGCCAAATAAAAACTGACAGCATTTTCCCCAGTTTTTGCGTGTTGTGCGCATGCGCACAACTTCTCCAGCCCATTAAGACAAATCAAAACATATGCTTTTTATATATACAACTATCGAAAATGTATGACACTATAATTAAATATTTCCAATTGTCGAATGTTGACATGTGAATTGTTAAATTAATTTTTTTTTATTATTATTATTAATTATTTAAAGCAGATCAGATAAAAGTGTTCAGTGTTGGTGCATCTAATGTTGTGTTCTGGCAATAAGTGACAGGAAGAACATCGCCGGACGAATTGACACATCGAATGGCGCGACATGTCCGTGTGTCGTGCGGCCCCTGCGTCTATGGTGGACTCGACCAAGCCAGTACGTATATCAAAGCCATAACCACTTAATTAACGTGTGAAAAATCACCTGATTCGATGCATCTACGAATGCATCCACAAACATTGTGACAGGCGGCAACGTCAGCGTTGAGCTGGCCCACCAAAGTGGCGATGTCATCTCGACACGAATCTTTAATTTTGCTGTTCACATGTGTTTTTGTAGGCTCTGCCCTGTAGATAATCCGTGATAGCGTCCACAAGTGAAAACAACAACGACAAAACAAAAACAAAGAAAAAAACATATTTATAGACAAAAACAAAACAGTATTGTAATCCCCTCGAGGACATCCCTCCCAACATATGGAACCATGACTCTCGGTGGTCACAATCAGACGATACTGAGTGAGTAATCGCACCAATTTATGCCTCTCTTCTCTACCTCATTTGCGTGTCTAGTCAGTAGTTGACATAACACTTCTTTTTGTTTTTCTTTTCATTTTCTTTAAACTCTGTTTTAATCATTGACGCTTTTTTATTCTGAGAAAATTAGATTTTACGACACAGATTTGCGTTTAATAGTTGTCATTAACGTGCTCAGCGATTTGGATTATTTTTAGTTTTTCTACTAATTCATGAATCATTACTATCTCTGGATCAGCCTTCACATACTCACTCATTCAGCGATTGGTTTTTTTTTTGTTGTTGAAAAAGGTGTAATTTATATTTTGTATTAAAATTATCGTTTAATTTGTTGGTGGTTTGCTTATCTGCTAATTCCCCGTCGACTTAACCGCAAGGCGTTTGGGCCTTAAGTCGTTCAATATTCTAATTGTCACCTGACAGATTCACAAATAACCTTCAACAAATGACTCACCACACGCGTCATTTCTAAAATTAACCACCAAAAATGAGCCAATCAAAGGTAGGAAATAACATTCCAGAAAGTTTTCGCTGCTCACAAAGTTCATTGAATTGGAAATGGTCGCGTGGACGCCGCGACGCGACGCAACGCGCCCAGCACGCCATTGTTTACCTTATTGCCACATTCGGGGGCTTATGTACGTGACATTGGTTTCGGTTTATATGCCACTAAAGATTTTACCAAATATATGTCGTCCATTGTTTGAAATTCCATTCATGTCGAACAAATGCCAAGACAACACACGATCGCGTTTCTTGCGCATTTTAAGCTGTTTCGCCATATTCGTGCGCGAATTGCAATTCTTTTGCAGTTTTATTGATGGAGAGTGCGTTCTATTTTTGGAGTTTGTTGCCTTGGTGTTGTTCTGTAACACGGGAGATATTTTACATATGAATGATTTTGACAGATTCAGACGACTAGACATCGCCTTATGTCTCTCGTCTGATGTTTACTAATAATAGACTTCAATCGACTTAAGAAGTCAATTAATATTTGTTTGAGTTTATTCAAAGTTTACAGTAATATTTCAAGGACAAACAAAATTTCTCAATTCGGTACCAACATTTTTTCAAGGTCATGAATTTAGGTCAACTTGATTGAGCTGTACTTTTCTCAAATCAGATAAACAGCTAAAAATTAAAGGTTATCCAGTTTTTTATTTTGTTTGCAAATAAAATCTGCTTTTACGAATTCTCATTTTCCATCGAAATTCTAAAACCGGTATTGAATGCAATCAACTAATCGCTTTTTAATCGGCAAACCGTAAAATGCTTTGTATTTATTAACTGTCAAAATGCAAACCACTCTCAAACTGCTTTTTGATGTTCAATGTTCCTGTTTTTATGAGTTATTCCATAAAATTATTATTTTTAATAATTAAATGTAAATTAGACGGTAATATGTAAATTTGAGTTTGTGAATGCATTGTCGTGTTAAATTCTTACCGTACAACACATATATTCAGATGTAAAATATCTTTAAATTGTTTTATTGAAAACTGTACATTAAATTTAGTCAATTAAATTTGCAAAAAAGTTTTGACAGACAATTTTTGAGGGGGAAAAAGCGTTGGAATTTAATTGGAACACGAAAAGCTTTAAATTAAAGGACAGCCAGTAAAATTCAACGTCAAATCCTTAAAGAAAGCAAAAAAATGTAATCTTCAAAAACATTCAATCTAACTAATTGACACAATTACAAACATGACATTACATTTTCATTTTCCATAAAATGTCCTTATTTTCTCACTGTTCAATGAACAGTGAATCTAAGAAGCAAAACGCCGCTCCTGCTCGTTTACAGATACACATAAAATTCATAATTATGTGCTTCGCCTATGCTGTATGCTATAGCAACATGACGCGGCAAAGCTTTAAATATCCTCCTGTAATGAACTTTCTACTAATGTAGTTGCGTAAAGTTGGCGGTAAGTTTGAAAATACCTCTCCAAGGAAGCGGAACAGTTTGGGTGTTTGCGCGATTTTTGCACCGCCTTCTCCACCTCTACCGTTAATGCAGTCGTGTTCGCCAGATACTTTAAAATAACTTGTGAAGCTTAATTACAGCGCACGCCGCACACACGCGGGACTTCAAGGACACAAGGGTTGGTGCGGCGTCGGGACGTTGTATTTCAAGTTCGCATAATTAAATAATAATGACACAACATGAAGGCACCATATAGAGAATCCGCTAACTACCTAGCCACCTACGCATTGTTTTGGTGTGACATCATTGTCGTAAAGTTTAAACCATTAATTCTCTTCTATGTTATTATGTATTATTATTATGTATTTGGATAACGGCGAGCTATTGCAGCCAGACTTTGCGTGTGATCCGCACGACGAGCGCGCCTGCACGTGCTGTTTTGTGTGTACGCGATATTTAGGCGTTAACGCGACGGGGTTGTAAATGAATTCCAGCGCTATTTCACATTCTCTGTTCTGTGTTTGGTTTTTTCGTTCGTTTTTCCCGTTGTTGTTGGTCGTAGAGCCGAGCCGCTGGCGTAATAAAACGAGCCCCGCCTGGGGATGTGTGCGACTGTGTCGTGTACAACTTTTCTTTCAGCATCACGGCAATGTTAAAGAGCTTTTAAATGATTTTATTTGATTCCGACTGTATGGAATTTTGTTGTTGCCTGTAGGGGTGGTGGTGGAAAGGGGTGGGCTTTGCTCTGCTTGTTTCTGAATTCATCCTCTGCAATCTTTGGGGTGCTGTAATTCCGTTCGTTTCATCGTTTTATCGATGACGGATGTTGTAGTCATCAATCACAATATATTGCCTCCGGATTATTGCAAATGTACATTATTTATATTTCTGCGGCTTCAAAATTGTTGATTATTTCCTTCTATTTTTTTCTCTAAAAAATAGAAGATAAAAAATTGTACAAAAGATTCATGGCGATTATCTTACCCCCGAAATGTCTCAAATGCTCGTAGAATGCAAAAAATATCTACGCCGAGCTTGAATGGGGACGTCTGATTAGCTTTTGTGGTGGCGCAGCTTTTTATGTGGTCGAAGCTGTTTTTTGTGTTCTCTCTCTTATGTTTTCCTTTTTTTATATTCTTAATCATTTTGGTCATAAAAATCCACTTAAATTTTGACTCGGGTCATATTTATCATGTTGGGCGGTCGGTTGCGTGGGGGGGGGGAGGTTTAAGACGGGGACCTTTTTGTTGGCAGATATCCAGAATTGGTCGCATTTTTTACAACATGCACATTATTAGGAAAGCTCCAAGACCACTTTACCAACTTCAAGTAGTGCACCAGCTACCTAGGGAAGAGTGAGGCGCGTGCTTCGACACTCTTGTCTCACATTTTCCGGTTCAGTTAGCGTTCATTTAGTCTCTACAGCACTCATCTAGGCGAATGTAGTTCTGGCCAAAGTGAAATCACTCAGTCCTGTACCGCCCTTAAGCCGTCGCTTGTTGCACAAAAGCTTTACGTCCATTATATTGCGAGCAACAACAACAACAACAACAACAAAACGTTTGAAAACAAACAAGGCAAAAAGAAATCCGAAGAAAAGCCAAAGAAACTGTGCACGTCGCTTCTGCTTGAGACGGTCCTAAGTCGCCTTGGTCTTGGGTGTTTATCTTTCATTGTGGCGGCAGGGCGTTGGCGGGGGCCGACCCTCGTCACCATTGCGCCATTGTGCCGCGCTGATGGACTTAAGCACATCCCTTTGTGAACTTTCCACCGATGTCAATATCATTAGTTTCAGTGGCGAGTACCCAGCCTATGTGTCCGTCAGATTAATGAAAATGTAGGTAGTTCCTGGTATTTACGCACAGCTTCGATACTCTTGCGTGTGTGCGTCCGCATCTCGATTGTGTTGCGGTTGTTCTGACATTTGATCCCGTTCCATATGTGTGTGTGTGTGTGTGTGTGTGTGTGTGTGTGTGTGTGTGTGTGTGTGT
>JANSTS010004710.1:2197-24553 GCA_026546915.1 Sylvicola fuscatus | reverse complement strand
TAAATTATTATTGACACCTTTGTTTTATCATATAAATTAACAAACTAACATAGTTACATATGAAAAACAGATATTATTATATAATCGACCTAAACCTAAACCTAAATTACAATATTAGTCGCATATTACTTGATGATGAATTAAAGTAAGTGGATAAGAATGGTTTAAATTTTAAACATTTTCACTCAAGAACGGCACAATTTTCCTAACCAAATTTTCTTCCAAATACAAAAGAACACACAAATAGATAGAAAGCAAGGCATTAAGCAATTAGCAGGACCGAAATACAAAAAATTGGGGTGAATTACCACCAACTTACTATCAATTCATGCCCCATCCCCTAGAAAGTTATCGCAACTTATTAAGAGGACATAAAAGTTTGTCGAATCACTGCAACTTATCTAGCTACAATATACTTGAAAACTTTTTTATTCGACAATTACTTATCTTGCTTTGTAATTCTTAATAATTACAATGCGAAATACGGCGCTCTATGTATGTGTGCGTGTGTTTGCCCGAATTCGCGGCCAGTTTCCCTCCGAAAGAAATTGCGGATGAAATTATCGGGCTGATAGTATGAAGCGCGCAAATATAAGTTCCAGCAAATACCCAGTCACGTTGCATGCTATTAATTTATTTGTCTATTCATCTTTAAGGAGCTGACTAGTCGGGCCTGGCAGACGGTATATACTCGAATTCGTCCTTTACTGTATATATTCCAAGATAGTCATTCCGCGTGTATAAAATTTTATCGTTATGCCATTACACCAATTACAATCAAAACAACTTTTTAACAAAGTTTAGTAATTCCACTTATAGTTATTTGAGTTTCCATCTTATTTCATTGAATGCTTTCTTGATTATCAAGTAACAGTAAACTGGAAATGTTTGCAACCGAACAGAAGTTTTCTTGTCGGCAAATAATCAAAATTTTCCGAGCATTTTATTACGATGGACTTGTGTTTGTCGACAATTACCAATACGTTCGTAATTGATATAATAATAACTATAACAATTTTGGGTGCAGTTTCTCTGCAAAAAAAAATATTCGTCGATTTATGAACTGCCTAAGAAGTTAGCAAGAAAACAACATTCACTGCAGGAAATTGCCATCACAAACATTTTCGCATGTATGTTTCATGATTTATCCTGGACAAATTGTTTGCTTGACCTAAAAATTAGAGCCGCTTCAAATATACGTTAAGTCAAGTTTGTTAACTCGAATTGTGTAATTTAGTTATGAAAATATTTACATAAGAAGTCAAAACTGCTTCGTCATACAACTAATAAATACAGTTTTCACATTATAACATACGAGTAAATAAACTTGCTTATCTGTGAGCAATTAAAACCATTTATAAACGTATGGAGAAATTCCAGTTCCCAGCTGTTCTTGTGGTCAACTAAATTGCTGGAAACGACTTCACATCTTAATTATTGACTAACATAGTATTTCGCATTTGCTTCCCAAATATTGATGACAAGCGATAAAAAATAACAAGGGAAAGCTTAGTTATTGCGTTGGACTTGTAGCATTGAAAACAGTACCATTGCCACAATTGCCACCATCCCATATTAATCAACTGACCGTATTTATGTCCTACACAATTGGGTTAGTAAATTATGGCTGACAAAACACTGGAAGGATATTTGTGATGTATACGTAACTCTTGCACGAATGTGCGACTGCCGAATACTATGCAGTGTCTGCAAAACTTTAGCAGCATAGCGAAATTTCCATTTTGAAAACAGGATGTGAGCGCTAAACATAAGAATAAACTGCTGTGCGGTTGCATAAATGTTGTTGACAATTTATTTCAACCGGCAATAGATGTTGCTCCTAATTTCTGCACAAACTTTTATATTTTCGGGGCGGTGCATCGTCTGGTTAATACAACCTCTGGGTGATGTGACCTGTCAAGTGCCAAGTGTGAAATATTGCTAGAAAAAGTCGTTTAAAATTTAAAACATTTTAATAATTGTTTACTTTTCCTTAATGATTGCAGCAATTGAAGTTCAAAATTGTTTATGCACCTGCCGTCGTCGGGACAACAAGACGAGACGCGTCGCTACCTAAAGCGCCATGGCAACCAATCTAAACAAACTTGCCACCACATATGAACCATTTGTGAAACTATTCAGTTGAAATTAGTTGTGAGTTGTGATACCGTTCAGTTTTAATTAGTATCAAGGAAAAGTATTAAGAAATAGGACAAGTTCACGATGTCAGATCGAGTTAAATTCATCCTCAACACATCAGGTATAAGGATTCTTGTAAACATTAGCCAATAATATTGGAGAACTAACCGGTCGTTTCAAAATACTGCGAATGCAGCGCAATTCTTTAGTGTCACACCAAGTGCAGACGATTCTGCAATTAAGGAATTCTTCCAGAACGAGGAAATAACAATTCTTGCAGCGACCAGCAAACAAAAAGCAATTTCATTTCAACACAAAGTACCGAACGATGAGGAGGATTGTCTGTTATTTTACAAGATCCCAAGGTTTAGAGAAAATGATGAAGGCAGAAATGAAATACCGTTCGGTTTATTGACGCTAGAGGGTGGAATAATAAAATCGATTTACAATTCGGTCTCAAGAGTGTATTCTCCGCATATTGGCAAGGTATATATGACGGTCGTTACGCCCGCCGGCTATGCAAACAATTTTAATTAAATGTACGTTATATTCTCTTTGAAGCGGCCAGAGTGTACACCGGAATTAGAAAATATAATTGAAAATCTTAACTCATCCCTTGGATCATCATTAGGACTACCGCAATCAGGTAAATCGATAATTGTTGTCTTTCTTCAGTTGCGTCTGCACGTTGCGTTGCGTTGGCTGTATTAATTGCAGCATCCTGATGAGTCAGGCGTGACGTATGGTTTTATAGTTAATGACCAATATCCAATTTGTTGAAATAGGTATTGTGTCTGTGCGGAATGAAATCTCCTTTTGGCAGCAGAAAGCGTTCAATTCACCCACTAAATCTGGCAAGGAGAATGCTAAAGCGTTCATCAACTTACTGGAGAAAATCAACACAAAACTTAAGTAAATATACAATTTTTCGGTTTTTCCTTGACCCATTACTTATTTCTACATGTGCAGGCAAGTGCAACAAAACACTATTAGTGCACTGGAGGAGTTCCTTGATGTGTCCCACACCATTTTGGACGAGATATGGCGTTTGCCGCACAATTACCCGCAAAACAAAATGACGGACTTGATGGACATTATATGTAAGCCGTCGAAACATGAGATCCTTGCACACAAAGCTAATGCCATTAAATGACATTATCGTCCACGCGGAACACTGATGTTTATTTTACAGGCACCGAAATCATAGATGTATGCACAAACAGTCTAAGCAGCAGCACTGTTTGGGACATTAACGCGGCAAATGCGACAAATGGGATTGGACAAGTGAGCGAAATAATTGATGCATGGCTACAAGTATGTGACTCATTGACGCGTCTCTTTTGGCCAAACTATGGCCAGCATCCGTGGACGGGGGCGCCCCACATACCGCAGCTGGCTGTCGCATTTAAAGAGCGCCTCGATGCAATTGACAATATTAAAGCTTTGTACAAGCAGATTGCATCGCTATTCTACAGGAACGATGACATGATGATGGAGATTGGATCGATTTTTACGACGTTCAAAGGTATGTAAGACATACTTGCGATAAGCTCTCTTTAAGACGCCGTAATATTGCTTGATTACGGCCACTTATTCTTCCGCTAGACGTCAACGTATTCAACATAACGCCATTTGGACAACGAGAATGGAGGAGAGCAATCAGCGAACTTGAGACCATTCTTCAGACAATCGACGAACGAATGGCATTTGTGCTTAAGTCAAAATTGCACAATCATCTTCAAAATACAAGACAAGTAAATTTGCCGGCGGAGAGTAGTGTTAAGTAACGGTATAAAACATAGAGCAAACGTTTTTAGGTGATTCACATATTTTCGCAATACCACACCGTGCTGAAGCGACCAGATGTTATCGACCTGCTGAAAGCTGAACGCGAACATTATGCTCAGTCCTTGCATGTCCTAATAAATGATCTCCGGGCGACAATGAGTAGAACCGGCGATGACGGTAACACTGAGAACATGTCGCCAATATGCTGGGAGTCGAGATGGCTAAAAGTTATCCAGCATGAGGTACAGATTTATACCTACAGCTATATACCTTCGTACTGCTTGTTGTAGCATGGACTCGTCTGTTACAGATCCGCCAAATTGATAAGACGATGTATCTCATCAAAGACAGCAAGGATTTCGAGACGGTCAACAAAGAGCTTACTACCCTGAAGGACGAAACGGAAACGCTATTAACAACTAACTACGAAATTTGGACCGAAAAGTCGGTGTCGGCTGTAAAAAGTGGCGAGCTAAGGTTAGAAAAAAAACTTTTCCCACCATCCACTTCACAACAATGCACATTCATAATAATTGTTCTAAGTTAATTGGCCACTTTTTACCATCCCCGAAAGCAGATTGAACGATGAAAAGCCAGTCGTTGAATTTGAAAAGGAAGGTCGTCAATTGATGCTTGTCACATTTAACCCGAAGCTGGTGACATTCTGTCGAGATGTTCGCGAATTTCAGAATATGGGATATCGCGTGCCCATTGAATTGCGCGAGTCGGCTTCACACGCGACCAAATTCATGGCATATGCTCGTGTGTTGCAGAGAATCGCTTCATTCCACAACACAATAGGCGACAGAATGGTCCTTTGTCAGCGTCCAATTATGCTAAATAATGCAATGGAGCTCTCGCGACTCATACAGAGTGAGTCAGTGGCGTGGAATGACGAGGCATCTGTGAGTCGCTACGTTAATACACTACAAGATGCCGTAAATCAGCTGTCTAGTGATAACACTTACTTGGCCAGTCATCACGAGCAAATAAAGCGCATCGTAATGAAATTGATGGACACTGATCTGCTGCGGCAGGGCCAATTGTGGAAGGATGAGATGCGCAAAATGCGAAATCTGGTCGCCGTGCTCGAGAGCAAGGGATACACAAATCTAGAAACATTCAAGCTGCATTGGGACTATCAGCTGTACAAGGTGTTGGAATATCAATATATATTGGGATTGTCGGATATAAACCAAAAACTGCCAGAGATTTATCTGGACATTGTTTTTCGCCAACAATCGCTACAATTGCGGCCACCAATCGAAGAAATACGATTGAAATATTACACACAATTAAGGAAATTTATTGAACGTCCATTAGGATTTAGAGGACTGTCCGACCAAAGCAATGAGCTCTTCAAAATAATGCTCGATAGGTATGTATAGGACGAAGGCTATATAAAGCTGTATCACCGTGACACTGCCCACTGCCCACTGGCCCCCAACTCTAAATTCGGCATTATTTATTTTCAGAAATCGTCATTATTTCGGGACACTGTATAAGAAAGCCGAAGATTTATTTAAGCAGCTTTGTGAACTGCGTGATACATGGCTCCCATGGGTATCGCTAGGTTGTGTGAATCTTGACAATTTATGCGATGTCCATCTGTTGGTTTGGGAGGACTGGGACCGCAATTTCAGAGACTGCAAACATTTTAGTCAGCAAATTGCCAAGATCCAGAAGTAAGTCCCACCAATCAATTGAACTTAAATATATTGCATGTCATTGTGATCCGAAGTGTTATGATTTACACATCCATTCAACAGCTCGGAGGAATATCTCGATTGCTTTGTTATTAATATGTCGCCGCTGCGTGCTGACATCGAGTCAATTAGCAGGAAATTCTGGGATGCTCTCAGCACATCGCTAAAACAATCTATCTTGCAAGATGTCTCCGTGCTGCAAGACTTTCTGCACATGTCGCTGCAATTGCTGCAAAACGTTCCACTTAATGAATCCGGTATTGCCGAGGCGGGTGCCAAATATGAGCGAATTATGCAAGACTTGCCCAAGGTAAGTGTTGTATTGTATGTTGTTGTTCAGACAGCTCACGACACCAACATTTCGTCCTAATGACTAATGAGATTGTAAATGAATACTATAAGAGTCTAAGACTAACTAACAAGAAACATAAATAATGTAGATGTCAGAGCTGCTGGATTCGGTGCAGGCGAAGGACACGTGTTTGGCCGGATGGTGTAAGGAACGTGTTAGCGCATTAAGCACAATCGTGGCACAGTGGGACAAATTGCAGCCGTTGCTAAAAAATCACAGCTCCGTCCTGCAGCGACAAATTGACATAATGCGTGATCAGGTCGCTGCACAAATCGATAACCTGAACGAGGAAGCCGAAAAGTTCCAAATCAGATGGGACGCGACGATTGCCGAACTGGAGAACAGCGATAACATCAATTTAAATTTGTTCAAGGAGCGACAGGAGAACTGGAAATTGATTAAAAGCAAAAGGGATCAACTCTTGTAAGTATTCTATTCCTATTTGTTGAATGGCGGCAAACACATAATTAATCTTGACGTTTTAATGGATCTCTTGCAGAGCTGTATGTGAGAAATTCTCCATTCAATTTTCTGACGATGTAGCGAAAATATTCGATAACGTTGAGGCTGATATCAAACGAAAGGGCGAGCAATGGGAACTATTTGAACAGTTTACCGATGAATTGGAACAAATTGCGGCTGAAGAGTTTGCTATTTATCGCCGAAGGCCTTATGTTCTTTCAGATTTCCTGACAAAATGGACGGCATCCTTGTCACAGTCGAGCGGATTGGCAACGGCCAGAATACGCAAACTTATTGATGAGTATCATAGTGCAAAGCCAATTTTACAAAATTTGCAGACGGACGCTCTAACTGAGCGTCACTGGGCAACAATATTACATTTCATGGGAAAGCCTCCGAAACCATATCACGATATTCTGCTGAAGGACGTTCTCAGCGATATTCCGGCATTAATTAACAACATGGACGAAATACAAAGCATGGTGAGGCAAGCTGCATCCGAGCAAATTGTGAAGCAAGCACTTACTGAGTTGGATCAATGGGGAGTCACGGCTACTTTAAAACTGACGACGCACACCGACTCCAGGGGTGAAGTAGTTACGATTATTAAGGACTTTAAGGAAGTGTTGAACAAGGTGAACGATGGCGAACTGCTCTTAATATTGAGCTGTCATTTATCAATTATAATTATTTGTAGATTGGAGACAACCAGTGTTTGTTGCAGTCGGCCAAGAACACAGCTGCGTCTGAAACGTTTTCGGATCAAGCTGACATTTGGGAGGGACGTCTCAATACAATGGACCGTATTCTAACTTCCCTCAATCAAATTCAACGAAAGTATAAAGTTTGAAACAAATTATTTCAAAACAACATATTATATTGAATGGATGGATTTCAGATGGATTTACTTGGAACCAATATTTGGGATTGGAACTCTCAGAACCGAAGAAGCAATGTTCAACAGAATTGATAAGGACTTTCGTTACATTATGCGAGAGATTTCCAGGGATAATCGTATCCTGTCAACGATAAAAATCAACAACATTTTGACGCTGATTGATTCGCTTGAAGACCAATTATCCAGATGCCAGAATACTTTGTCATCATACATCACGGTAAGTATGCCAGCACCACATGCAAAAGAATATTAGCTCGCTTTATTCGACTTAAGATGTTCACAATTAAATCCGTACATCTTTGTGTATTTGTTGCAGATGAAACGTAATGCATTCCCGAGATTTTATTTTCTCGGTGACGATGACCTGCTTGAGATATTGGGTCAAGCGTCTAAGCTGGATGTCATACAGAAACACATCAAGAAACTGTTCCCAGGCGTGCACCATCTCACGATTGAAAGCAGGGACACCTTGTTCGCAATAACGGGGGTTAACAGCGCCGAAGGAGACGCTATTCAACTAAACAGCTTCATCCTGATGGATGGACCCATTGAGGTTTGCCGTTTGAGTACTCTTTATTGGCGCACTTCATAACGATTTTCCACCCGCACAGAACTGGCTCAATCAATTAGTTGTGGAAATAAAAATGACGTTGCAACGATTAATACAGAATTGTGCAGTACACGAGGCACTGAAAATTGAGCAAATCAAAAAGTTTCCAATGCAAGTGCTCTGTACTGTGAATTCAATCGCGTTCACAAAGCGCACTGAAAAAGCAATTACATCAATGTCGCTGCCGACTATTCGCAGAAGCATTCAAGAGCAAATTGAGTACTGCACAGCAGCGGCGGTGCAGACAGATGACAATCTCGTACAAATTAAGATCAGAGCGCTGCTACTCGATTTAGTTCATTATGCAACAATCATTGAATATTTAATGAAGCATAATGTGACCAATCTTCAAGACTGGCACTGGCTGCAGCAATTGAAATTTTACTTAAACGAAAAGCAGATGGTGTTTGTGAAAATGGTGTTTGGCGAATTCGAGTACTCGTACGAGTATCTGGGTAATGCGAATAAATTGGTGCACACCAGACTGACTCACAATTGCTACCTTACACTGACACAGGTATTTGTTATGGCTCCCGCTGTAAACTCCATGGCTTTAGCATTGTCCTCCCACCCATTTTGTTTTTGCTTCGCAGCACTTTGTTATAAACACAATTGAAATTTACATTTTCCACACAGGCAATGCACTTAGGACTTGGTGGTAATCCATTCGGTCCCGCGGGTACTGGCAAAACGGAATGCATAAAAGCGCTGGGAAATATGCTAGGAAGGCTGGTTCTTGTGTTCAACTGTAGCGAGGTAAATATATATTTTCCTTCACATTTTTACCACCGGATGCGTCAGCCTGCCGTGCGATTTCATTTAACCGGGCAATCAAAGTGGTTGTAATTAATAAACTGCGCGTGTGAGTGCAGAATGTCGATGCAGCCGCCATGGGTTTGATATTGTCTGGGCTGGCGAGGTGTGGAGCCTGGGGATGCTTTGATGAATTTAATCGCTTGCAAGAAGCCACGCTGTCCGCAATCTCGATGCTCATCCAGCCACTTCAAATGGCGCTCAAAGAGAAACTCGACACCGTAACCATTTTGGATAAGCCGGTATGCATGAGATACCTATCACAAAAGCGATTGGCTCCTTTGAAACTAAGAAGCCCATCGCCACAGCTGCACATGCCAGTCGCACTCATTGTCTGTTCTATTTAGATTCCATTGAGCCAGCACTGCGGTGTATTTGTGACACTGAATCCGGCCGGCGAGGAGTACGGTGGACGGCAAAAATTGCCGGGTAATTTGCAGGCACTGTTCCGGCCGATCGTAATGCAACAACCGGAGCCGAGTGAAATCGCCCGTGTCTTACTGTTTATCGAAGGCTTTAGGTACGCCGATGACATTGGCGCCCGAATTGTGGAGCTGTTCGATATGGCCAGTAAATTGTTGTCACCACAGCGTCATTATGACTGGGGCTTGCGTGAACTGAAAATCGTTTTGTTGGCCAGTGGCAAAGCACTGCGATTGCTGGCCGATGGCAATTTGGATCAGCAGACGGAAATCGAAATCGCCGTTAAAGCATTGCGCTCGAACACTATGAGCAAACTGAATCAGCCAGATTGTGACCGGTGACTATTAACTAGCAGTGGCTATATGCCAATGCCAACGCCGGCCTCTCATGTTGACTCATTTCAGTTTTGTCTTTATGTAACAGATTTGACATGCTTATCGCTGACGTATTTCCTGGTGTTACGGTGGCGTCCGACAATCAGGATGAGTTACGCTCAGCTGTACGAGATGCATTAACGTCAATGGGATTGATTGTCAACGACAAACAGGTGGAGAAATGTGTGCAACTGCATGAGCAGCTCACGAAACGGATGGGGGTGGTTGTGCTTGGTCCTCCCACCTGCGGCAAAACGACCATCATTTCAGTGCTGAAGCAGGTGAGTAATTGATTTTATTTTGGCCGATACATTTTAGTCTAACTACCGGAAAATTCGTCTTCGTTCGTTGCGAATCGTACAGGCTCTGACATCGATGGCGAAAACGATTCGCACCTACACCATAGCACCCAAATCAATGTCACGAGTTCAACTGTTGGGCAAACTTAATCCAGATACGCGCCAATGGAATGATGGCGTGTTAACGACAACAGCTGTCGCTGTTAATTCTGAATCATCTGGTAATATTCAAGTTTCCATACACACTCTCTGGGGCTGGCATTTACACCCTTAATTATCTTTTACTCCCCCTTTTCGGTGTATAGAGATAACTTCATGGATTATATGCGATGGCGATGTTGATCCCGAATGGATTGAAGCGCTTAATTCAGTATTGGATGATAACAAGTAATATACTTAACACAAAATTCGTGCATATGGTATATGTACTCGTTGCAGAGTATATATATACACTCGTATATTAACAATATAAAAACATTGTACATTGTGCAAAATGGGGTGAAGTAAAAATGTTCTGTTCGTGTCCATTCGTTTTATAGATTACTCACATTGCCATCTGGCTGGCGGATTCAATTTGGCGATAATGTGAATTTTATTTTTGAAACACATGACCTTTCGCACGCATCTCCAGCGACCATTTCACGTATGGGTATTGTTAATTTGAGGTAATTGCCCGAAAAGGGCGCACAATTGGTGGTTGGTAACACCCGAATTTATATAGCACCGAAAATAATAATGAAAAATAATCGCTGTAGTGTGTGAGCCGCGAGGGTGGTATAGTGATTTCGTTTTTGATTAACTTTTAGCAGCTTTGTGCAGATCAATTAAATTTCACCCCATTTGAATTTAAACAGCACCAATGACCTTCAGCCGTCAGTTATAAGTGACTCGTGGCTACAAAAGCGTTCTGAGGCGGACGCTTTTCATCAGCTGTTTGACCAGTACTTGCCCCACGTCCATGAATGGCTGCAGTCGAAAAAGTTTCCCTTGAAGCTGCAAATGTCAAGAGTGGGAATTATCAAATGCATCTTGCAGTGCATTGACAGCAAATTTGCGTCCAAAGAATCCTTCTTTGTCGGACTCTTGCGAGGACTCGGAAGCCTAATTGAAGAGGATGATCTCGCCAGTTTTGCACAAGAGGTTTTATACGAAAATTCGAACAATTATTCAGTAAAGTCAAATTTTTTCTACTCACATATAGCTTTTTCAATTGGCGAATATTTACGTGCCAGATCGTCTCAGGTCGCACCAGGTATATTTCGACTCACATAGGGATGCCATTGAGATATATGAAACTGACACACCGCCACTAGAAAAGTTTGAGAAGCAAGCATTCGACTTGCACAACACGCTCATCAAAACGTCGACAACAAAAGTTCACGCTGAAGTTGTACGAACTTTTCTCAGTGCTGACGATAGACCGCCCTTCCTGTTGGTCGGGCCAGCTGGTTGCGGCAAAAGGTGAGACTTCCGTGTCTTTCTACATGCATTCAGCATATTCACTTACTTGCCGCCTTCAGATTGCAGGTTTCTCAAATATTTATTGAATTTTGTTACTCACCAACCCTTCTCCTTTCAGCATTCTGCTGCGCAACATTGCTTCCGAATTTTCTGGATATCAACTGGTGACCATAAATTGCAGTGGCAATTTAACAGCTAATTACATTTTGTACATTTTAAAGCAGGTATTTATATTTACTCGTACATTCATTCAATTAATTTTACATGTGTAGCGCATAGTTAATGCAAGCACAAACTGAACTGTACACATATGAACCGCCTGGCGCTGAGTTATGTATTCAATGCATTTGTGTTTTGTGTGTGCAGAATTGTCTTGTAATATCCGGCGTACGTGGGAGAGAATATAAGCCAAAGTACACGAGATTGGTGCTTTGTTTGAAGAATATCGATCTGTGCGCCACCGATGCCTGGGGCTCGTGCGAGGTGATTGAGCTGCTATTGCAAATAATCAACCGTAGTGGATTTTATGCAGATACATTAGAGTGGATTAGTTTGGCCGGCTTGCAGATCTGTGCAACGATTTCGGGCGGCGAGAAGTGCGAATTGTCGCCACGATTTCAGTCGATTGTACGTGCGCTGGTAATGGGGTGAGTCATTCATGGAACAAAGCGTCCGCTTGCACACTGCAATGGTGCACAATTTAAAGCAATTTTCCAATCATCATGAAGGTATCCAAGCAACAATGACATGAAGACGATTGTGCGCTTCCAATTGGCATCGACGTTTGTGAAATTCCGTGAGAGCAACCTCAACGTGCATTTGGACCAGCTTGTCGATTCACTTATAGCCATATTTGCAACGATTCAGCAAACTTTTACAAAAGCTGTGAGCAATCATTACACGTTCACACCCAAGATGATAACAAAATTCATCGAAGGGTTGGCTGATTATCCGTTTGATTGTTTCCAACAGGTGAGTAAAGCCAGCAACAATTGAGCGGTTCAGCATTCATGATCATACTGTGAATTTATATATTTTTTGCAATCACTTTTTAAGCCCTTTAATTTATAAGGCCTTTGTTTAATTAATTGCCCGATAAATCAATGAGCTACACTTTTTTTTTTCTGTATATACGACACATTAATCATATAGAGTATTTAATGGGGGATTTTAAATGTGTCACACTTTACAATTAAAACGATAATGAATTCGCATATATCGCTTTTTAAGCCATCTGGTATTTTTTTAAACGAAAACCCTTTAATTGAAAAATTTATTAAATTGTAATTTCAATTTGCACTTCGATAAACAATCAAACAAAAGTTTAGATTGGGCATATAATAACCACCATAAAACCATCCTAAAACAAACATCCTTGATTGCAGTCGTTCTTCAACGAAATGCGACGAACATTCCAAGACAGACTGATGAATCAAGACGACGTACCCATATTCGAAGAAATTATGCGCACCTACACACATCGATTATTCAACATTGATGAATCGGTATACTTTAGACTGTGACGCAATGCCAAAGTGAACAGATTAAAAGCTTTGAAATACAACTTTTCAGGAATATTATTTCGCACCGCTGAATCCACCATCATCAAGTCTTACGCTGATGGATGCGAAATCGTGGCAAGATATTGTTCAAAGGAACATCACGATATGTTGTAAGCAAACATGGCAATTAGTGTTCATCTGAAAGCTGAACTTTTCGCACCAGACTCTTGCACAAAAGCACCATGCTCATATGCTAACTATACGTGTCTCTACATCCATATAGGTACCGAAAATATTTGCATTGAAACGCCAACATCCAACGGACTATTGCAGATGATCTCGTCTGTTTGTCGTGCACTTTCGCGTCGGCAAACAATGCTGGTGCTGTGTGGACTAAGTGGATCAGCACGGGAGGATGCTCTACATATCGCTTGCACAATTTTGCACGTAAAATCACACACGCTGCAGCCGATAAAGAGTTATGGTATTACGGAGTTTCACAACGACTTAAAGATGGTTTGTGGATTTTTCAAATTACACTGTGATTGTCGCCTGTAAAAGCTTATGCGTGTTTTCTATGTGCATGCAGGCAATGCAATTGGCTGCTTTGGACAATCAGGCCGTCGTACTTGAAATCGATCATGTGTGGATCCGGTACTTACCTGAGATTATGAAGCCAATTGAAGCCGTTCTTGAAGGAAGCGACATTTCAGAATTATTTGGCGAAGACTTGGAGTCTGTCGCCAATTCATTAAAAGCCGCCGCTCAACTAGAGGGTTATCCTGGATCAATATCATCATTCTTTTTAAATAGTAAACAGCGTAATCTGGTTATGATATGATTTACTTAATTGGCATTTTCTTTGTCTTATGTACAGGGATAAGAGACAATTTACATTTGGTCCTATATCTTGAAAAGTGTGATGGAGATCTCAATGAATTATTCAGAGAATATCCAGCATTGTATCGCAACACCGAGATGATTTGGTTCAAAGACAATATCAACTTCGAAACTCAAGGCAAAGCAAAACAATTAATTGAAATGCTTGGCCAAAATACAACCAACAAAATACCAATTCCTAATAAGTTTGCCTCAATAAATGAGTTTGGGGGCCAATGGTCTCTTTGCCCCAGGCGATTTCAACAGCTTGTCAAGACATATTTCTTCGTGTACACTAAATGGTTTGATCAAATTCAAAGCCAATTAGGAAAGCTTCAAGTATTATTGATTTTTGATAGCTCAATGAACATTGAATTAATATAGGCCTTTATCAATTTGCCATACATACAGGCCGGTGTGGACAGACTTTCGTCGGCGCACTCAATTGTTGCCAACTTGAAGGCCGAAGCATCACAACAGGAAGAGGCGCTCGGTGTAAAGCGGAAATTAGCCAATCAAGCACTGGAGATGATATCTGTGACGATGCGAAATGCAACAGATCAACGCACCGACCTTCTCAGTCTTAAACAGCAAACACACGAGAGCAGTGAGAAATTACTGCAGCGGAAGAAGGCCATTGAATTGGAGCTGAAAGATGTCGAGCCGATTTTGAAAGAGGCGACTGCCGCTGTTGGCCAAATCAAAGCTGAAGCACTGTCGGAAATCAGATCGTTACGCGCCCCACCCGAGACCATAAGAGATATCCTGGAGGGTGTTCTACGATTAATGGGCATACGAGACACTTCCTGGAACAGCATGAAAACATTTCTGGCCAAGCGTGGCGTTAAGGAGGATATTCGATTATTGGATCCGGCTCGCATCAGTCCGGAAAATTGCGAGTCAGTTGCCAAATTGCTGAAGACGAAAGCCGACTCGTTCGAGGAGCGGAATGCCAAACGGGCGTCTGTCGCCGCCGCTCCACTCGCCGCATGGGTCATAGCAAATGTCAAGTATTCGAAAGTTATGCAGAGCATTCGACCGCTGGAGATGGAGCAAAATCAACTGCAGCACAACTTGGAGGAGGCCGAGGGTCAAATGAAATCCCTAATGACCGGCTTGGATGACGTCGATGCCAAAGTGAAGGAGCTCTCTGGCCAATTGAATGTGTACACACAGGAGGCGGCTGTGTTGGAAATCAAGTTGAACGACGCCACCAAAACGATTGCCTCCTCAGAAGAGCTGGTCGTCAAACTGGGAACAGAGTACAAAAGCTGGAGTGACCAACTCACCGAGTTTAATCGGGACTTAAAAGAGCTGGAGACCAAAGCGTTTTTGCTGGCAGTTTGCATCAATTATTTTTCAGACATGACAATCGAAAAGCGCAAGTACGTTGACCATCCAAATGCTACATATCAATCACTTAACTCGGCTTTTATCGTTTTCAGCACAAGTCTTCAGGGCATGTTGGCCGCAGTTAATGTCGACGAATTCGACTTGACTAAGTCCATGATTGGCGAACAGGACAAAGTCCTCTGGGAAAGCATGGGCCTCACCCCAGACGCTCAGTCAATTCAAAATGCAGCTTTGCTAATTAATGTAAGTAGTCGCTACATTGGTATTATTACATTGACAATTAAAAAATAACATCAAATAGAGAATTGACGACTTGAAGCGGATATGAAACTCAATTAGCAAATCGAATTACCGATTATAGTAGAATTAATCCAAAGCTTTGAGGCTTATAGAGCAGGAGGAATGAATTTCTTGTTTAGTATGACTGGGTATCGATCCGCTATACAATAAACTGTTCCACAGATATTCGAAATGTCGTTTGGCGCTGCACCAATTCCACTACTAATTGATCCATCAAGCTGCTGCCTTACATGGCTGCTTCAGTATTTAACTTCAAAGAATCTCGCCTTTGAAGTGGCGACGCAACAAATGGATCGTTTCACGTACACGGTCGAGTTGGCAGTAAGATTTGGTAAAATCTTAGTCATTAAGGATTGCGACGAAATTCATCCTCCCGTGCTGGCGCTCATCTTCACTCGCATCTATACCCAGTACAATAAAAAACTATTGCAGGTCGGCAACAAACTGGTCGACCTTAATGACAACTTTAAGATTGTTTTTGTTACACGAATGAATCAATTTCGTGTAAGTCCCGAAATCCAGGCTTATCTCACAACCATTCGGTTCACAACCACCGCCTCGGGATTAACTGGTATGTACAAAATAGTGGGCCATCTATACTCATCTAAACTCTCAACAGCATTGTATCCCGCCATATAGTAGTTATGTGTAGCGAGACACATAAAGATAGCTGTGTCTTGCCATGCCGAGTCGAAACGGTTTCAATTTCACTCCATTTCCTTTCAGACCAATTAATGTCGAAATCAATTCAAATAAAGCGTCCAGAATTGGAGGATAAGCGCAAAGAGTTGCTGCAGAACGAGGGTGGAATGCTGAAGGAGCGTCTCCATTTGCAAGATAAACTCCTTCAAGAGCTCTCCAACGCTCAAGGAAACATCTTAAAGAATGAGGTTTTGAATTTAAATTCAATTAGATAAAATGTAAATAAATGACCGACAATATCCAATTTATCTCCCTCTCTCCTTCTATCTTATTCTATGGCCTCAAATCTCAATGGATGACGCCCTCCCGCCGGGTTGTTGCTGCAGGAATTGCTGAGGACATTAAATGAAATAAAGGAAAGCAGCGCATCTATCGATAAATCGCTGCAAGAATCTGCACGAATAAAAGAAACACTAATGCAAGAGTACAATCAATTTAAAAATCTTTGTACAAATGCTGCCAACTTTTACACTGGCATGAGTACGATTTACGATATTCCCGTGCATATCTTTTCGACGCTATTCACAAAAAGCGTCAAGACAAACGAGGTTGGCAGACAGTGGCCTAATTTAAAGCGCCTGCATTTCTTATTGTTTTTATATTAAAAATAGCCGAATTATAATTTACAAACAATTTTACCGTAGGAATTCGTCGAGGACAGCATCTACGGCGCTTTGGTGCGCTATACGTACGCCAATTTGAGCAGATCCATCCCAAAAGCTGACCACACTGCACTGGCACTAAACACAGCACGAAACGCCTTCCCCAATCAAATTACCGACAAGGTAAAACCTATATTTGCGCAAGGTTTATCAGCAAGATGACCCTTGTATAAACACAACAGTACGCTTAATTTCCGTTTTATGTGATTAGATGTGGGAGTCCTTTGTCACCAATCTGCTGCAGAGCGAGGAGTCAGCACAGTCCAACGCAATTCCACAATGGATTAAAAAAGAGGTGACCTCAAAAGTTCTGTCCCTCAAGGTATACAAACATACATGATAAACTGTAAAATTGAGGTTTATGTGAAAACTGCCATAATTAAACTAATTCTAATCAAACAACTTTGAAACATTTACCTTTACCTGGACAGCTTCACCATTCGAATCTTTACAACAAACTTAATCTTGACAATGAGCAATTGTGGCGAAACTTTGCAACCGGCACATCAAAGAAATCCGATTTACCAGTTGCCCTATCTGAATTTGAGGAAGTACTAACTGCCCAAGCTATTCGCCCGGACATTCTTCTGTCAGTCATCACAAAATGTGCAACCAAAATGCTTGGCATTTCGAGTCTAGTAACAAGTCCCCCCACAATGAGCCAGTTGGCATTAGAAAACGATGAAACGACTCCCATACTGATAATTGCCACGGCTGATGCTGATCCTTCGAACGAAATACGTGACGCCATCTCAGATCCCTCACAAAAGTACGTCGAAATTTCCATCGGCAAAGGACAAGAAAGTCAGGCCACAATGGCACTTAGGCAAGCAGCCAAAGACGGAAGTTGGATTTGCTTTAAGAATGTCCACTTGGTACCGGCTTACCTAAAATCTGTCGACGCTGAGCTTAATAATTTACAACTAAAAAAGGGATTTCGCTTGTGGCTGATATGCGACTCAACCAGTGGAATGCCCGAGTCGCTGCTAATTAAGTCAAGTAAAATCTTATTTGAGAGTCCGGACGGACTAAAGAACAAAATGCGGCGCCTCATGCAACAGTGGAGTGGGTCGATGTTCGCCAAACGGGACGTCAAACTAATCAAATTGTACATGCTCATCCTGCTGCTGAATGCTGTTTTGCAGGAACGTCGAGTTTATATTCCACAAGGTGCGGCTTTAAATTGCATTTCGTCCCGGTGCATTGTTGTCCTTAATGCTATTTGTTTGTGTTATGTTCTACAGGCTGGACGAAGTGGTATGATTTCGGCGACTCTGATTTAAAAGCAGGCATTGCTATCGTTGGTTGGCTGGAGAAGTCATTGTCGTATAAAATGGATTGGTCGATACTATGTGGTTTGGCGCAACACATTGCTTTCGGCGGACGCATTAACAATGCACAGGATTTGAGTGTGTTGGCTTGTCATCTGGATCAGGTTTTTAATGCGAAAACATTTGAGCCGAAATGGTCCCCACCGAATCTGAAAATAACAATTCCACAAAGCTATAATTCTCAAGACTACCAGTCAATGGTAGCACATTTACCCGACTCTGACTCGCCAGAATCTCTGGGATTGTCGTCCACATCAGTGGTATCAAAAGACCTTATCTTTGTTAGAAATATCTTAAAGAAACTGAGAAGTATTTAAATTGTAGCACAAGTAAGTGGAACAGGTTTTTTATAACAAAAATTTCTATTACTTTTTAGGCAACTATTTTCTAACATCGGACGACCACGATAACTATGATAAAAGGATCAAGCCTATATTGGCACTTTGGAAAAAATTGGTAAAAATCAATAGACAATAATGCAGAAATGACTTTACAAATAACAATTTACAGTCCACAGCTTACTTGATTCAAATCGAGAATATTAATAAAGAAGAAAGCTCAACAGATCCTTGGAAATCATTTATACTTTCGGAGCAAGCAATCTGCAACAAACTAACAACGACAATTCACAGGACTTTGGCTTCACTGCACGCTTCAATGAAGACAATTTCTACGCTTAGCAGCGACGAGAAACTTTTGTTGCAAACAATTGGTGATAACCAAGTTCCTCTAGTGTGGCGGAAAATTTGGCAAGGTCCGAAGATCCTGACTGATTATATGAAATCAGTAGTGGTGCGCGCCGCTGAGGCTAACAATCGCTACAGTGCCATGTCGAATGCAAGAGACACGTTTTTAAGCGAAATCAATTTATCTCTAGTGTTTAATGTGGACGCATTTCTCGCTGCATTGAAGCTTAAATGTGCACGACATCTTGGAACGTCAACCAATGACCTCACATTAGTCAGCAGTTTGACGCAAAAAATTGACTCTTCAATGAAGGTTGCAATAGCCCCTCTCGCTGTAAGACCATTTTATTCCATTATTCATTCAAGGGCTTTGCAATTGTCGACACAACTTCAATTTTTTTGCATTCACTAAATTCATTTTTTCCTTTCTTTTACAACTAGATTGATGGAGCATTTTTTAAGAACGAACGTATTATTGTTCCTGCCATAGATGACAATGAACCAGGCTTGCAAACAATCACACCCCACTTTGAATTGAGTTTCACAGCGACAACGAGCGTAGGTGCGGCCCCTGCCAATCGCATCGCCACCACCGACGCGATTGCACTGCCAGTGTACTCGAACTGCTCTCGAGAAAATCTAATTTGCACTATAAACGTGGCGTCATCTTCAACTAGCGAACAAGTGATTCTCTCTGGTGCCGCACTCATAATACCAGAAGATCAATTGCGATTGTCTTAAAATCAATTTAAACTTATTCAATTTACTTAAATAGCATATTTTATTGTTTTGTTTGATCTCTGCACAATAACTATAAATAAATTGAGGACAGCATAGGCTAAGAATCACCGGGGTTAGCTGTTTTGTCCAAATTACGAACTACACTTGTGGCCGGTCCTTGTAGAACTTTTCTTGACAGCCTCATAAATCCTGAAACCGGATCTCTACCGAAATATTTCACTTGAATTTCGTGGCCAATTTCAAGTCCGAGCGCAGAAGGATGCGCCACTTTTCGCTGATCCAATTGCGAATTGTGCAACAGTGCCGGCGGCATAGACGGATAGAGTGTCACCATGACGCCAATATCCTTCAGCTCCACCACTTTGGCAGTGTAAATGCCACCGAATTCCAAATCTGGCACACGTTCCGCCTTTATTAGATTGTCAATGAATTCCTTGGCCTCGTCCATAGCCGACTGCGAGGGCGCAAAAATTGTGAACGTCGTCTCATCGAGCTGTGTCATTTGAACGCCGGTCTCAAGGTACAGTTTTTTGATATTTAAGCCACCTGTACCGACAATGCGTGATCTTTGGTGTGGTTCAATTGTGAGCCGTTCAGTCACTGGCCAACAATCCTTTTTTATTTTTCGTGGCGCTTGAATGCAGGCTCCCATTATATCAAGAATTTCGGATTTGGCATCGGTGGCTTTCTGCAAAGATTCCATAACCACTTTAAGTGGAATTCCAGGAATTTTCAAATCGGCTTGGATTGCAGTTATTCCTTTTTTGGTTCCAGCTACTTTCATGTCCATGTCACCCATATAATCTTCGATCCCCTAAAGGTCGATCAGCAGAATTAAAGACATTCAAATAAAGTCAATTAAAAGAGTAACGCCTACCAGAATATCTGTTAAAATCCGGTAATCCTCCAAATGCTTTGTGTCGTCATTTTGATATTTGGTAACTAGTCCAATTGCAACACCAGCCGCGGATGATGACAGAGGGACACCAGCATCCATTAAAGCCAATGAACCACCACAAACACTAGCCATGGAGCTTGAACCATTTGATTCAAGCACTTCAGCGGTAAGTCTAACAGTAAATGGATAGTCACTGGGTATCGTAGGAGTTAGACCCTTTTCCGCGAGAGCCCCATGTCCCATTTCTCGTCGTCCAATTGGACCGATTTTTCCAGTCTCTCCTGTGGCATATGGCGGAAATTCGTAGTGAAGGAAGAAATTCTTGGACTTTACGCCTCTGAAATAAAATATTTGACATAAAAATTTCAAATTCATGTTAAAAATGATAAAACATTTACGTGTCTAATGCTGACAAGGTATCCAGCTTCATTGCACTTTCCTGTGAATCCAACGATACCGTGCAGAAAACTTGAGTCTGGCCACGCTGAAACAGTGCAGATCCGTGCAGGGGTTTGTGCATATCAACCTGGCAATTAATTTTTCTTAATTCGTCATAGGTTCGACCATCACAACGTCGATTTTCCTCAAAAATAAGATCCCGAAAAACTTGACGACAATACTTGTTGAAACATTCCGTGATCGATGCGGGGTCCTTCTCTGGATAACTCGACCACACTTTATCTAAGACATCATTACGGATTACGTTAACTGCTTGGTCACGACTCAACTTGTCATGATTGTAGTCACGGAACACTTCACGAAGTCTCATTTCGCTAATTGCACAAACGGCCTCTGCGATTTCGGTTGGAATTTCATTTACGTTGGTTACTTCTCGCTTGACACGACCGTAACGCTTCTGTAACTTTTCGATGGCGCTGATAATGTGCTGGGCTTCTTGGGTTCCCTTTTTAATGGCCTTTAACAAATCCGGTAGCAGAATGGTATTGGCCTTTCCTTCCAGCATCACTACCAAATTGTGTTTTGTCGCCGTCACAACAATATCGAGCATTGACGATTGCAGTTCTCTCCTAGTTGGGTTGACAATAACCTCATTGTCACAGAAGCCTAAACTACAAAAAAATAATTTTAGATAATTTTGTAAGACTTAAATCCACTAGTATAAATGGAATTGATTAACTTTTTCAATCCTGGACAAGATCTCTCCGTAATGTCACATTTCATTTGAAACTAACCGAACAGCGCCGATAGGTCCATTCCAAGGAATATCACTCAAACTGAGAGCAGCTGACGCTGCGTTTATTGCTAACACATCGGGAGCATATTTCGGATCAATGGCTAGCATATTGCACACCAGTTGCGTCTCATTGCGATAATTTGATGAGAACAATGGTCGTACTGAACGATCAATGAGCCGCGCCGATAAGATTTCTTTTTCCGAAGGACCTGCCAAGAAAAAATTGATTAAATTCAACCAATAAACGGAGAATATTACAACAAAGTTACCTAATTCGCGCCTCAAAAAGTTTGTTGGTATTCTACCGGCAGCCGCAGATTTCTGTCGGTAGTCAACCATGAGGGGCATAAAATTTGTATTTGAAGCTTTCTGCTTGGAAACCGCAGTTACCATGACGGCAGTATCTCCCATCTCAACGACGGCAGTACCATCGGCAAAACGGGCATATTTGCCAGTGGATATTGTCAATTTCCGACTGAAATAACAAGAAAATGTTAAAAAATGTAGTCGAAAATTATAACCTCAAATCTGTACTCATTTGAAAAATTTACATCCACCGTTGGAATTTTTGAGGACTCGGCACAATATTGGCGTACATAATTTGACTTTATAAAAAAACTTTTATTTAAGCGCCTTAAAATTAATTTTAGGCCGATTTGCGGCATTTTCTTAGGAATAAAAACTACCAATAACCTCTGCAAATCTGCACTTTGTTATGACAATTAATTTGGCGGTGCGCCGTCTGGCGGAAAATATCGGTTTGGGTGTGATTCGATGAATGC